>VMDO01004433.1:0-115000 GCA_007922755.1 Pedetes capensis
TATCTTCAGGGAAAAGAGGAAAATAAATAAGAGGAAATATATTTGCCAAAGCTTGGGATATGAGTTATACTGCATTATTGCTGAACAAAGTACTGAATGAGTCAATGTGCTTATGAAGGACAGTGAAGACTTCACCAAGAAAGAAAAATTTGAGCTGAATCTTGAAAAATAACTATTTTCATCAGACAAATAAGAGACAAAATAAGAGACAAAATAAAGAGATATCAGACAAAATAACTATTTTCATTAGACAAAGATATTCAAGAACAAAGAAAGAGCGATGCAAACTCAGGGAAAGATGAAACAGCATATAAGCAATTATGTCCCTCAGTTTTGCTTTAGTTGCCTTTTTGAGTTCTTTTCCTTTTTAATAGTTTAGGGAAGATATTTTCATATTTATGAGATTCATTTCATATATCAGACTTGAAATCCTTAATGTATGCTTAATATTTCTTTTGCTGTCCCCTTCTTTATTACTGGTAGCATTATATTAATTTACCTGCTATCTTGTTACACTAGTTTATTAGCTTATCAAATACAGGGAATATCCCATTTGTTTTGATTCTTTTCTTACCCTGAACTGTTCTTGGCACATAGAAATACTTCACATATTTATTAAATGACATATGCAAAATGTAACTGCTATCTTTTCTCTTGTGTTATTTGTTGATGTTAGGTGCTGTGGAGTTGGTGTCTGGCTCATAGCAACCCTATGTACAACAGGCAAAACACTATTGTCATGCTTCTCTGCTATTCATACAGTTTTCCATGGCTGATGGATTTTTGAGAGTGGGTTGCCAGGTTCTGCTCCCAAGCCTACAGCACCTGGTGTTCCAAGGAGGTCTCCTATCCAAATACTAGCTAGGCTCAACCCTGTCTAGCTCCAGAGATCTGATGGGATCAGATGCCAAATTAGTACACCTGCTGGCATTAGAGGGGAGTATGATTTAACTCCAAATTAAAAACTCCATTCACACAGAACACATAGTAATCAAAAATTTTTCAATTTCTGGGAGGAATATAGAAATTTTTTTATAGATTTTCCTTGGATTTTTTCCCCTTGGATTTTTTCCCTTGGATTCTTAAGAAATTTTTTTCCCTTGGAAAATTTTTACCTTGGATTCTTAAGAGTTATTTTTTAGCCAACTAGAAATACAAGACTAATGATACTATTGTTAGGTGCCATTATGTCAGGTCTGACTCAAAGTGCCCCTACGTACAACAGAATAAAAGATTATCAGACACTGTGCCATGCTAAGCACTATGTCAGTGCTTCTCTGCTATTCATAGGGTTTTGGATGGCTGATTGATTCAGAATCGTTCTCTGGAAGTTGCTAACAAATCCTTCTCTCATTTTTGCAGTGTTAGGGATTGAACTCAGTCTTTCAGAGATTGTAGAGCAGCACTCTACCAACTGAGCTAAAACCCAGTCCAAGGAAACATCTCAATAGGCTGCAGTTTTCTCAAAATGTTTCTTGAGAACCCATCATCTCTCACTTGTTATGTACTTTAAGAAGTATTGCTGGCTTCTCTTGCCAAGACCACCTGAAAATAGCACCACTTAGGGTAAAATAAATTATTATCGTCTTTTGGTTTTAGTTTCCATATCAATAATTTCCTCATCTGTATCATTTTACATTTTAACAAACTGAACATAATTATTTGTTGTAAAGCCAGAACTATAAAATTTGTTTCCATCCATACAAAACCACTGATCCTATACTTAAAATTCACCATCACTGAAAATACAACAACATAATGTCTATAAAAATCTCCATGTCTTTTTCAGGATAATGTGCCCTTTTTATTATGCTGAGATCCACATTCTTTGGTATAGTAACAGGTAGAATATGAACTCAGAAAGGTTAAGAATCACAATTCTGTAGCAATGTTACAGAGCATCTTGTGATTAATACCTGACAATGTAGATACACTAGTCTTCAAGTCCTTAGTTAAGTATTTATTGAGCATCCACTGCCAGACTTATAAGTGGAAGTGAAAGGAAGAAATAGTAGCAATTCAATTCTCTACTGTTCTTTACTCTATTAAAGGATAAAAACTTATTCCAAATTAATTTGAATACCTATAGATTTGATAAGGAATTGATGTCCTGGTAGTGCATATTCACTCAATGAATACCTCCTCTTCCCAGGCCAGCGACTAGCATTTCTCATTGCTGATAGAATCCCCACTTTACATTGGGACTGAAAGACTCCATCTAAGAATGTTGTCCTATATCAAGCAACTTTTAAGGCAAAGTGAACATTACCTCCAACTCCTGTCTGGTTCATTCTCTCCTCCCTTCTCTTCTCTTCTCTTCTCTTCTCTTCTCTTCTCTTCTCTTCTCTCTTTCTCACTCTCTCTCTCTCTCTCTGTCCGTGTGTGTATGTGTGCTAGTAAAAGGGTTGAGCCCAGAGCCTCGTGCATTCTTTGCAAGTACTCTACCACTGGGCTGGATCTCCAGCTCACTTTTAATTTTTTTTTAATTTTGCATCAAGATCTTGCTAAATATACAGGCTGCCTCTGACATTGAACTTGCAATCCTCCTGCCTCAGCCTCCCAAGGGGCTGGGATTACAGGCCTGCACCACAGCTCCTGGCTCTGGTCTGTTTTTGTAAATAAAACTTTTGGGATACAGCCATACATATTGATTTACTTATTGTCTATGGCTGCTATTGCACTGACACAGCTGAATAGTTGAATAGTAAAACAGCTGAATTTGAATAGTTGTGAAAGAGCCTACAGAAACAAAATAACCTAAAATGTTTACCAACTTTCAGTGTGCAACAAGAAATTGCTGAACTCTACCCTAGATCATTAAAAAATAAAAACAGAATTATGTAGTCAGCACTCTTATGTTGCCATGATTAAGTATTGGGCAGTAAAAATACTCAAAATATCTAAATATAAGATTTTGAATGTTTTCTTGAAGGAACCCATAATTTATCCAACTCATAAATATAGAGCAATACATAAATACATATAGATATAAAATATATAAGTATACAAAATAAATAACAATATACTGTTCACTATCAATTATTTACCCAATCTATCTATAGGAAAAAAACTTAACTCATAAAATAATTTTACTTTTAGTGACAAGGATTCTTTATCAATGTAGAAAATTTCAAGGAGAACTATTGAAAGTCCAAATGTTCACACCTCTTTCTATTTTTAAGCTTTATTAAAGTTAATTGATATATGGAAAATTGCACTTATTTAATGTATATATTGTGATGAGTTTGGATATATGCATACATCTGTGATACCACCACCACAATCAAGGTGCTAAACATATACATCACCTCCAAAACTTTCTTTGTGTCCTTATATGTGTGTATGTGTTGTGTACTCCTTGTGGTAAGTATGCAACATGAGATTATTCTTTAAAACATTTTAAAGTGCACAATAAAACATTTGTAAATATAGGTAATATTTTGTATAGCATATTTCTAAATAAAATTTTACATACATTTTCTATTTCCTCCTCCAACTAGTCTTTGGCAACTATTATCCTATGTAAATAAGATCATGCACAATTTATTGCTGTGCGACTAGATTATTTCACTTATTATAATGTCTTCTAGGTTCAACCATGTTATTTCCAATGCTAGGATTTCCTTTTTTAATTCTAAGTGTTTAATTTTTAGAGGAGTTTCAGGTTCAAGGCAACATTAAGAAGGTACAGAGATTTTCTATACTTTCTTTCCCCACACATACAATTTCTCTCACTATCAACGTCCCTTTCCAGAGTAGTATATTTTTGATAGCTGATGATGATACACTGACAAGTTATTATCACCCTAATTTCAAGTTTTACATAGAGTTCACGCTTAGTGCATTTAGACAATGGGATATTATTTAGTACTAAAAAGAACAGCCAGCAGCTGTAGCACTGTGGCATCCAATCACATCAGATGTGGGAAGTGAAGCAAAATCGGGTCTGGTTAGGACTTGGTTGGGAGACCCCTGGGAACACCAGATACTGTAGGCTTGGGAGAAGGACTTGACAACCCACTCCCAAAAATCAATCTGCCATTGAAAACTCTATGAACAGCAGAGGAACACTGGCATAGTGTTTCACCTGTTGTACACAGAGTCACTATGAGTGGGACATCAACTTGATGGAACCTAATAACAAAAACAACAAAAAGAAGAGAATTAGTCAGATATGGTGGTGCATGTCTGTAATTCCAGTGACTCAGAAGGTGGAAGAAGGATTGTGTGTTTGAGGCCAGAGGCAGCTTGGGTAACTTACTGAGACCATGACTCAAAATAAAAAATAAATATGGGCTGAAGGTGCAGTATAGTGGCAGATCACTTGCAAAAAATATGTGTGAGGCCCTGGGCTCACACCTCAAGTATCACCAAAACAAACAAACAATATACACATATATATATGTATATATGTGTATATATATATATATATATATATATATATATATATATATATATACATATATACATATATATATGTATACATATATATATATGTATACACATATATACATATATATGTATATAATAAGCCACCTAATGACATGGAGAAAAGCTAAGTGCATATTACTAATTAAAAGAGACCAATCTGTAGTATGATTTTAGTTATATGTTGTTGTTAGGTGCCATCGAGTCAGATGGACTCATAGAAACCCTTGTAAGGTTTTCAATGGCTGATTGTTTTGGGATGGCTTCAGGAGTGGGTTGCCGTACCCTTTTTCTCTTAACTCTATAGCACTCCAGAAAAAACAAAACTATGACAACAGTAAAAAATGGTTTCCATGGGTCAGGAAGAAGGAAAGGATAAACAGAGGAACATAGTATATTATCATATTATATATATTATTTGTTTTTGTGGTTGTATGATACAATAGTGGTGAATATATATCATCACATTTGTACAAACTACCAGAATATACAGCACCAAGATTCCCTTTTTATAAAGACTTAATATTTCATAGTATGCATAAACCATATTTTCTTTATCCATTCATCTGTCTATGGACATTCCTAACACAGAACTAGCCATTTCAGGATGGTGTGCCTAATTTCCATTTGATATTTTCTGAGCAGAAGTAATATGTACCTTTTGTAGGTAAAAGTATTCAAGAAGTACGTCTATTCTCTGCACTCCTCCACACCTGATGCAATGATGACAAAGTTGTGGAGGATGGTGAAGCCAGAGAAAGAAAGGTCTCTGTGAAAAGGAGAGAACTACTTATATACCAGGAACATCCTCCTGAGATTGTTTTCTGATCCACTATACACTTGGGTTTATTAATTATTGCAGAATATCTGTTCTGTTAACAGAACAGTTCTTAACAGTTCTGATAAGAATATCTGTTAAATAATAGAGGGATTAGGAAATTTTAAGATACTGCTATAGCAATCTATCAACTGTATGACATCAAAAGGTGATAAGAAAGTGTGAATTGTAGCCTGGAGAAGTGAAGATCCATTGAATTTGTAGGTAAAATACTTGAAGCTCTTGCTTATAATAATTTGAAAGGCAAATCAAATGCTTATGAATTTATAACTGCAAAAGAAGTGTCAAAAAGCCAAAATATTGGTGCATATTAGAAGTCACTTGTCATTATAAGCAAGGCAGTAAATGAAAGGGTAAGATCTATTAAGATTCAGCTGCTTTGAGAGATTAAATGGAAGGAAATATAGTCCAGAAAATTGGAGGCCTGATATAGTTGGAAAATAATATTCCTCCTATATTTAAGATAATTTGATGACTGGTGACATATTAATAATATAAACCTGAACAAAGGGACTACAGCCTTTGGGTAAAATTAAAATGAAAATGTAAAAGAGGGGGAAAAAGAAGAAAGGAGGCTTTCAGCTGAGGAAGCTGGAACGAAATATGCAGGTATAAGATCTGCTGTAGGAAAGATTTTTATCTGTATTAACTGGCTGTTAGCATAGAAGCAAATGGATTAAAAACCTGAAAAATGTTCAAGGGTAATTACATTGTCTCCAAAGCTCTTCACTGGAAAACAGTTTTCAGGTCTCTAAAAATTCACTGACAAGAAGCAGCCTGTGAACACTACACAGGCCCTCTGCAGAACTCTATGGAGGATATAAAACAAAAAAAGCACTTAGAATTCAGAACCAAGGGCCATTTAGAACTCTGACAAGGAAGTTATTTCTGAAAGCAGATTCCACGTCCTTTTAAGAGACTTTCTTAGCTGCAGTCCTGAACAATACAATGTCAGACAAGTGGTAGCAGTCCATCAGAGGTCTGGACCAGCAAAGCTGTGATTTCTCTACCACTTCATTTTTTTTCAAATTTTTCATTTTTTTTTCCATCACTGGTCATTGAACCCAGGGCCTCAAACATGACAGGCAAGCACTCTAGCATTGAGGTACATCCCCAGGCCTTTTATCCTCCCTTTTTTTTAAAGGAACTTTTCTTTTTTTATGATAGATAACCTCTCCTGCACTTGTTGCTGCATATTATGAGAGGCATGTGAGAGAGAGAGTTTGTATACTCATGTATTTTTGTGTTTATAGGTTTCTAAGTGACTAGAACCCATATCTAACCCTGAATGGTAATTTTTTTACACTACCAAGAGTCCTTAATCTTTGAGATGGCTATCTTCACTTGATGGGAAAGATGGCTAAGACTACATCAGTTAACTTCTTTTAAAGACAGATGGAGAGTGCAAGATCATGATTTTCCAGCATCTGATTAGCAGAAATATCACTGCCAAGAAAGGCCTTGATATAATTTGTGTCATTTCCCTCAATTCTATCCAAACACATTTAAAGATAGATGCCTTAATTTAAAAGTGCAATGTGTTTTTTTATTTAATATGCTTTGTGTTTTTATTTAATAGGGATTAATGACTTCCTACTATTTCAGAATTCTCAAGAAATAGAGAAGACGAGAGCTACTAATATGAATACCTATGTTTAAAGGACTACCTGAAATGAAACCACTCTTTGAACAATTGCCTAACAATCTTTCTTTCAATTTATGTCTCTTTCCTTTTCTTTATGTGAAGTCAGCTCTTCATCTATCTTTAGAAACAACCTAAACTCTCATGTTTCTTTCCTCTTTTTCTAATTTAAAACTCTTTTCTAGGCTCTTTTTCCCATTTGTCTTTTGAAATATGTCTAATTTCTTCAAGACTTTAGAGGGTAAGTGAGTATCACACTTAAATCATTTTCAGTTGCTTTGCAATAGACTCAGTGGAAAAGAAATGGGAACAAACATGCACTCACTGATTGATGAGTATTAGGAGATAAAAGAGGAAAAAGAATCAAATTGCGTCCCACCATGGAATCATGGAATCATTTTGTTATTTTATAGTGTGTAATTTGAAAATAGTTAGATTTTCTTTTCACTGATTGTAGGAAATTATTCAGAGTTGTTTTGTGACATGTTGTTAAATAGTATTCAGAAGTGCTATGACATGAAGATGATTGATTACCTAGGAAACATTCTATGGGCTGAGGTTTAGCTCAGTTGGTAGAGCGCTGCTCTCTCTGCTCTGTCTGAGGACCCAGATTCGATCCCCAGCACTGCAAAAAGCAGTAGAAGTTCATGGCAGTCCACTCCTGAAGCAACCCCCAAACGATTAGCCATTGAAAACCCTATGAGGGTCTCTGTGAGTCAGAACTGACTTGATGGTACCTAAAAACAACAACAAACATTCTCTGGATTCTTTTATAAGTCTAGGCTGCTTAACCTTCCTACATATACTACCTCTTAACTACAGAATTGTCACAGTTCTTTGGGCTCCAAAAGCTACTCGGAATCAAGAATAGAAATCATCAGTGTCTCAACCATCTGATATGATAGAGACATTGCAGTCTATTAAAGATATTATGGAAGTTGATTCTAAATGTCATAAAGAAAAATTCTAGACTCTATTACTCTAACAAGTAGATAATGCTGCCCTTATTTAGCATTATCCTGTTGCTTTGATGTCTGTATCTTTTACTTAGTATTCTTTGCCCCAAATGGTGGTTTTGGTTGGTATACAATGTTAATACACATCATATATCTAGGTAATAATTTTGCACTTTTAAATTAAGGTATGTGTTTCTAAATTTCACCCAAAGGAAATGCAAATGCTCACCATGAGACATTTGCAAGAAACAGACAAGAAGTATTAGGAATTGATGATTTCATATACACATTTAATTAACTAATTAAAATTATAAACTAAGAAGCCAATGATATTTAGTTACACTTTGGGGCTAGGAGCTGTGGCACAGTCTTTTAATACCAGCTACTCAAGAAGCTGAGGCAGGAGGATGGCTGGTTTGAGGCCAGTGGGACTCTGGCAACTTTAGTGAGAATCTATCATGAAACAAACAAACAAAAAATTTAAAAGGGGGTGGGCATACAGTTCATTTGTGGAGCACTTCCCTAGCATGTGTGAGTCCCTGACTTCAACCTGCAGTATTTCAACAACAACAATAACAACAATTATAATAATGAAATGGGATCATTAGTTCTTTATGGAAAAGCAGAGTGCTATTTCCTTATATTAGCATACTTTGTCTCTGAACTTGTGAACTTGGTAAACAAACATCACATTAGTGATCAGTTTCCTCATCTATAGAATGATCTAATTATATACTCTGAAATGGAACTTTTAGCTCAATGTTAAACATAGGTTTTGGATGTGCAACACAGAGTTTAGATACTGAAAAATGTCAGCTAATACTCATGCACAAAATCTTAAAAAACACCTTTGGAATTATAGACGCTATATTATTTTAAGAACACAATGATAGATTGTATGATAGAAGGTATTTTCAAAAAACTTCACTAAGCTTCAATGTACTTTTGTATAAAACAAACTTCAATAATTCTTAAGATCAAATTGCAAAAATATTTAGGAACAATATACTTATTAAGTTATATTTGAAATTGAAAATGTGTGTAATAAACATGTAGAAAAATCCAGTTAGTGGAAATCTAACATATATATGTAAGGAGTTATTAGCTAAAAAATGAATACATACATATATATGCATATATATTTACATATATATTAGCATGAAAACATATGTGCTGCATATACAGCTAAAAATGAATTAAAATATTTATGTTCAAAATGAGCACAGTGGCATGGAACTATAATCCCAACAACTTGTGAGGCAGAGGCAGGAAGATTGCAAGTTCAAGGCCAGCCTAGGCAACATGAGACTCTGTCTGAAAAAAATTAAAAATTAAAATATTTATAACCATGTGCATAGTCATTAATAAAATAAATTCCTCACAGAGAAGTCCCTCTCACAAAAAATAGTGTGCTTTTCCATTTTATCCTTTATTTCAATAAGTTAAAATATCATTAAGTAAGGTTTCTAACTTGGATCACACAGGAAAACAATAAGAGATTTTCTCTATTTAAGAGAAGGAAAATGTAATAAATACAAATATGTGGGTGCCGTCTGGGACATCTTCATTAGTGATAGCTTTGCATGTCCTATGCTTTGGATGGGGCTGGGATTTAGCTCAGTGGGTAGAGCGCTGTGCTGAAGTCTCTGAGGCCCCGAGTTCAATTCCCAGCACCGCAAAAGGGGGAGAAGGGCCTGGCAATCCACTCCCAAGGCAAGCCCCAAGCACTCAGCCATTGAAAACCCTATGAGGGTCACTATGAGTCGGATACCGACTTGATGGCACCTAACAACAACAACAACATGCTTTGGATAAATATCAGCCAGGTGCTTATATATACAGACTTAGTCCCCAGTGTGGTGCTCTTGGGAGGTGCTATGGACAGTAGGAGACGGGGCTGGTGTGAGATCCTTAGACCACTGCAGGTATGCACTAGCAGCAACTGTGTGGCTTCAGCGTCCTACTCTTTCAGTTTACTCTCTGCTAGTAATGAAAGTGGTTTTGCTCTGCCATGAAATCTTGCTGGGATGTGCTGCCTCAGAGGCCCAAAGCACTGAGGCCACTGGATCATAGACTGGGACCTTCAGAACTTTGAGCCAAAATAAACCTTTTCCCTTTACAAGTTAATTACCTCAAGTATTCTGTTATAGTGACAGAAAGCTGACTAAACCAGCATGTCATGCCATGCTCAGCTAGGATTAAAGCTCCCCTCTAGAGCAGGTATTCATACAGATCGTTCTCTAATCCTTGCTTGTTTTGTGGACTCACTCCATTCTCCTTCTGCTTTGAAGATGCGTATTCTACTCATCTTTCAACACAAGTAACTCTAACATTTTTATACGTAGAATATTTTAGTCAGTCTTCATTTTCACAACTTTTGTAGAATAATAACTACTGCTTATTTACATCAGACAAAGCTGTGTGGCTCAACACACATTACATTAAGTAATAATAGGTAATAGTTATTGTTTGTGCATAGTGTTCTCTATTTAATATCAGGTTCAGATTATAACAACCATTTCACTGAAGCAGACACTAGTATTTCCACTTAATACATGAGATGTTTGAGGCTTATAGTGGGCCAAATTACCCCAAAAGTTCTTTAGGTAATTTTTTGGAGCCAAAATTCAAATTCTAGATGGCTCAAAAGACAGCTGTTCTGCTAGAAGATTCTTCTAATAAGTTTCAACTTCTTTATCTCTAGGGCTTTCATGAGGGCTAATGAGATTATTCACCTAAGTAAAGTACTCAGCACAACAACAGCATGTTGTGGGAACACTCCATAATGTTGAAGGGTAGTAGCAGTGGTGAGTGGAAACTCATAAATGCTTTATTAGACTCTTCAAGAATGTCTTCTGTCCCAAGCAAGTCTCATCTAAAGGCTCTCAAATCAAGAACAAAGACAAAAGTAATTATGATTTAAGATGTGCAATTACCTATAAAAAACAAAACACTGGAATTGTTGGCATAAAAGGAAACAAATTAAACAATTTTGCACATGATTTTTGCCTTAGGCATTTAATGTGATTCCTTAACAGGACTCACAAAAATATCACTTTCTAGGGATTATGCCTCTCAAAGCTTTCTTTAGGAACAAATTCAGTGTTTAATCGAATCTTTCCATTTAATATCACAAATATCTATGTGATATATGTTCAGAGGAAACCTTAGGTCCACATAGAAAATAAGAAATTTCAAATGTTTTTGTTAAATAAAGCTGTCAATTACAAAGGTAGCTATGAGCTCCTATGGTATGGCCTGGTTCATTTTATGTTTCTAGAGGTGACAAGGAGCACCCACAGCTAGCAGATCCCTTTTGGATTTCCTCTTCTCCAGTCTTGCTGTTATTTTGTAAACTGGAGTATTAACCAGTCTGTTTCATTAAAGCCAGCACCAGCAGAGGCCCTAACAACAAAGAAAGATGGGATGGATGGATATGCAAGGCCAGTTTCCTCACATGAGTAAACATTTGCTTTTTAAAATGGAAAAATAGTTAAAATGCTTACTTTGTAGGAAATCTTGTGGCAGTAAGATGAAACAGAAGACTTCAAATATGACAGAGGAGTATTTAGATACTTATCCCATCACTTTCCAGCTGGGTAATTTCAGTTTTCTTATCAGCCTAGTGGGGGTAACACTGTCTACCTTTCTTGAGGTTGTTTTTGTTGTGAGGTGCCATCGAGTTGGGTCTGCTTCATAGCAACCCTATATACAACAGAATGAAATACTTCCCGACACACTGTCCCTGTTCCTCTGCTATTCATAGGGTTTTCAGTGGCTGATTATTTTAGGATTATTTTGAGAGTGGGCCTTCAGGTCTTTCTCTCATTTCTGTGGTGCTGGGGTTGAAATCCAAGGCCTCACAGGGCACACAGTATCACTCTACCAACGAAGCTACACCTCAGCCCCTTCTTGAGGTTATGGAAATCAAATATGTTAGAAACAAAGCTCCTAAGTCCTTCACACATGTTAGGCATTTTGTTCTATCTCCCTACTGTACAGTGGCATAATGAGAGATTCTTCTTGACTAGATAACCAATAGAATAATAGTAATAATAGTAGCACCTAATATTTATACAGTTCTCATGATGCAGTACCTTCCTACATAACCCATTTACCCTTCACAAGAGTCAGAGGCAATTTAGGCAGAGGGCTTAAGAAAATTCTACACACCAAGTTAAACAGTAAATAACAGAGCTATGGCAAGACGTATGCAATCTGGCTACAAAATCTATACTTTTTATATACCTTCATATCAAAGTAGGGCTAGGATTTAGCTCAGTTGGTAGAGCGCCACTTTGCAGTCTCTGAGGTCCTGAGTTCAATTCCCAGCACCGTGAAACTGGGAGAAGGATGTGGCAATCTACTCCAGAGGCAATCCCAAAAAAGTCAGCCATTGAAAAACCTATGAGGGTCGCTATGGGTTGCATACGACTTGAGGGCACCTAATACCACAACAACAGTATCAAAGTGTTTCTCCAGACATAGTGCCCAGGGCAGACAAGGGGGGAAAACATGTTGTTGTTGTTGTTGTTAGGTGTGATCGAGTCCAGTCCTACTCATAGCGACCCTATGTACAGCAGATCGAAACACTTCCCCATTCTGTGCCAGGCAAATGATCTTATTTATGTTTAAGCCCATGGTTGCAGACACTGTGTCAATCCATCTGGTGGAGGGTTTTCCTCTTTTGCGTTGACCTGCCACTCTCCCAAACATGATGTCCTTCTCCAGGGATTGATCTCTCCTGACTACATGCCCGAAATATGTAAGACGCAGTCTGGCCTTTCTTGCTTTCAAGGAGCACTCTGGTTGTACTTCTTCTAGGACAGATCTGTTGTTTTTTTTTGGCAGTCCATGGTATACTCAATAGACATCTCCAGCACCATAATTCAAAAGCATCAATTATTTTCCTGTCTTATTTGTTCAATGTCCAGCTTTCACAACCATATGATGCTACTGAAAATACCATGGCATGAGTCAGACACACGTTCGTCTTCAATGTGACATCTTTACTTTTCAATACTCTAAAGAGATCTTTTGCCACAGCTTTTCCTAGAGCAATGCGTCTTTTGATTTCTTGACTGCTGCTTCCATGGGTGTTGATTATGGAGCCAAGCAAAGCAAAATCTTGGACAATCTCTATCTTTTTTCCACTTATTGTGAAGTTGCATACTGACCCAGTTGTAAAAATTTTTGTTTTGTTGATGTTTAGTCGTAACCCATATTGAAGGCTATGATCTTTGATTTTCATCAGTAAATGTTTTAAATCCTCTTCACTTTCAGCAAGCAGAGTTGTGTCATCTGCATAATGCAAGTTGTTAATGAGTCTTCCCCCAATCCTGATGCCTCATAAAGTCCAGCTTCTCGGATTATTTGCTCAGCATATAAATTGAAGAGGTAGGGTGAAAGTATACAGCCCTGATGTCCACCTTTCTCAACTTTAAACCACTCAGTGTTTCCTTGCTCTATTCGAACAACTTCCTCCTGGTTTATGTACAGATTCCTCATGAGCACAATTAGGTGCTCTGGTATTCCCATTTTCCAAAGTGTTATCCATAATTTGTTATGATCCACACAGTCAAATGCCTTTGTATAGTCAATAAAACATAGACAGACATCTTTCTGTTATTCTCTGCTTTTGGCTAATATTCACCTGACATCAGCAATGATGTCCCTGGTTCCCCACCCTCTTCTGAATTCTGCTTGATTTTCTGGTAATTCCCTTTCTATATACTGCTGCAGTCACTTTTGAATAATCTTTAGTAAAATTTTGCTTGTGTGTGATATTAATGATATTGTTTGATAATTTCCACATTCAGTTGTATCCTCTTTTTTGGGAATAGGCACAAGTATGGATCTCTTCCAGTCAGTTGGCCAGGTAGCTATATTCCAAATCTATTGGCATAAACATGTTAACACCTCCAGTGCTGCATCTGTTTGTTGAAACATCTTTATTGGTATGCCATCAATTCCAGGAGGCTTGTGTTTCACCAGTTCTTTCAAGGCAGCTTCCACTTCATCCTTCAATACCATTGGTTCCTCTTCATATGCAACCTCTTGAAATGGTTGGTCATCTACCAATTCTTTTTAATGTAATGACTCTTTGTATTCCTTCCATCTTCTTTTGATGTTTTCTGCATTGTTTAATACTTTCCCTGTAGAATCTTTCACTATTACCACTCTGCGCTTGAATTTTTTCATTTCCCTAAGCATGAGAAACACAGAGTGTGTTCTTCCCTTTTGATTTTCTGCCTCCATCTCTTTGCACATCATTATAATATTTTTTTTGTCTTCTCGAGCTGCCTTTTGAAATCTTCTGTTTAGATCCTTAACTTCATTATGTCTTACTTTTACTTTAGCTGCTCTAAGTTCAAGGGCAAGATTCAGCATCTCTTTTGACATGAAATTTGGTCTTTTCTTTTTTTTATTGTCTTTTTATAACCTATTGCTTTCTTCTTGAATGATATCTTTTATGTCATGCCACAACTTGTCTGGTGTCCTATCACTTGTATTTAATGCATTAAACCTATTCTTGAGGTGGTCTCTGAATTCAGGTGGGATGTGCTCAAGGTCATACCTTGTCTCTCGAAAACTTGTTCTAATTTTCTTCTGCTTCAGTCTGAACTTGCATATGAGAAGTTGATGGTCTGATCCACAATCAGCACCTGGTCTTGTTTTGACATTTAATATAGAAGTTTTCCATCATCTCTTTCCACATATGTAGTCAATTTGATTCCTGTATGTTCCATCTGATGATGTCCATGTGTATAATCGCCATTTATGTTGTTGAAGAAAATGTATTTGCAATGAAAAGGTCATTGGTCTGACATAATTGTATCATGCGATCTCCTGCATCATTTCTGTCACCAAGACCATATTTTCCAACTATTGAACCTTCTTTTTTGTTTCCAACCTTTGCATTCCAGTCACCAGTGATTATCTGTATGTCTTGATTGCATGTTTGATCTATTTCAGATTGCAGAAGCTGGTACAAATCTTCCCTTTCTTCATTTATGGCCTTAGTGGTGGGTGCATATATTTGAATAATAGTCATATTAACTGGCCTTCCTTGTAGAGGTATTATTCTATCATTGACACATTGTATTTCAGGACAGATCTTGAGATGTCTTTTTTGGTGATGAATGCAACTCCATTTCTCTTTAGTTTGTCATTCCCAGCATAGTAGATTATATGATTGTCTGAGTCAAAGTGGCCCATGCCAGTCCATTTTAGCTCACTGATGCCTAGGATATCAATGTTTATGCGCTCCATTTCTCTTTTAATGATTTCTAATTTTCCTAGATTCATACTACATACATTCCATGTTCCAATTATTAATGGATATTTATAGTTGTTTCTCCTCATTTTGAGTCATGCCACATCAGCAAATGGAGGTCCCTGGGGTTTTACTCCATTTCCATTATCACCGTAGACTGCACTTTGAGGAGGCAACTCTCTCCCAGTAGTCTTTTGAGTGCCTTCCAACGTGGGGGCCTCATTTTCTGGGACTATAGCTGACAGTGTTTCTTTGCTATCCATAGGGTTTTCAATGGCTAGTTGTTTTGGGAGTGGTTTGCCAGGTCCTACTCCCTAGTCTGTCTTATTCTGGAAGCTCGGCTGAAACCTGTCCACTATGGGTGACCCTGCTGGTATCTGAGATACCAGTGGCAGAGCTCTCAGCCTCATCACAACACACAAGCCCCCATAGTGTGGCAAACTGACAGACTTGTGGGGGTGGAAAAACATATCAGGGGAAAAATAATGACTTTGTGAGTTTTGCATATGGACCAGCTGCATTTTCTTCCTTCCTTCCTTCCTTCCTTCCTTCCTTCCTTCCTTTTTTTTTTTTCTGGGGGTTGAACCCAGGGCCTCTCGTTTGCAGGCTTTGCCAGTGCTGGACCACTGAGCTGAACCCTTAGCTCATTTTTTTACTTTTTTTGAGACAGGGTCTCACTAAATTACACAGACTGCCTTTGGTCTCCAACTTGTGATCCTCCTATCTCTGCCTCTGAAGCCACTGGGATTACAGGCGTGCTCCAATGCGCAGACTCAGACCAGTGACAGTTTCTTCACAGTAACTTGTCTTCGCAGGTACACACCCAGTGTCAACAGCAGAAGGCCCTCCTGAGGCCAGCTGGGCACTGAAGGAAGAAGTGACACAAATGGTCTTCAGTTTTCCTTTTTCAGCCCGTGGAGGTAGGGAGCATGCTGGCTTTCTTCCCTCATCTAAAAGCAGGTCTTTGGTTTTACTATATTAAACTTTGAACTTTGATTGAGAAAGTGTCTAGAATTATGTTGTTTTTTTTTTTGATGCCGTGGAGTCATGTCCAACTCATAGCCACCCTTATAGGGTTTTCAATGGCTGATTGTTTTCTGTGGGGTGTTGCCTTGGGAGTGGGTTGCCACATCCTTCTCCCATTTTTACAGTGCTGGAAATCGAACTTGGGACCTCAGAGACTGCAGAGTGGTGCTCTACCAACTGAGCTAAATCCCAGCCCCGTCTAGAATTATAAGCTAGAAAAAATTCAATTTCTTAAATTTGACTTTCTCATTTCTCCCCGCATTCTGTTCAGCACAGACATCCCTTCTATGTTCTGTTGATGTAACAAAAGCAGGCAGAGCTAAGGAAGGTGAGACCAAAAGCAAGCCCGCCAAGACCAGGTTATCCTTGCTGGGTAAGGGGCATCTTTCTAAACTTTCTAAATTTTCTTTCTAAACTAGCAGAAAGGTAATCCAGAAAAGACATTAGATATATTTTTCTGTGTCAAAAAGAAAAGGTGGTCAGATCACAGAATAAAGCCAGACATGATGCCATCTAATAGTAGTTCCTGGTGATTAACATATTGAAACTATGTCACTGAGTCAGGCAGAATTTCCAGGTACTTCTTGATGGTGTCTCCTGACAGTGATATTCTCCAGGGTATGACTGTGGTCATTGTTGAAAAGGAACTGAAAATAACTGGAACTCAGAGGTCCATAAAATTAGAATTATTGAACAAAGACTTGAGTAAAGATGAATTTAAGTTTTAAAGATACTATAACAATGAAAGGTGATAGATAATTGCAACTGAAAGCTGTTTCACATTGTCTCCGAATGCTGTCTGGCTGGGTTACCTAATTAAGCAAAGAAAAATATACAATACTCAGTAAAATTTGACTTTCATATAATTAGAAATGATTTTAGTGTAATGGTGACCCAAGTCTTGCATGTATTTATTCCAAAAATGTGTTTTTATTATGAAATTCAAATTTTACCTGGTATCCTGTATATTTTCTGACAAGCCTATATTTGCTTAGCTAAAAAATGCATGGGATAATGATTTTTCATACAAGAATTCCTTCTCAACACTTCTCAGGAAACGTATATTTCTGAATCCCTAGAAAAATTTAAGTGAAGAAACTAGGGAGAAAAGGGAAATCATTACATTTCTCTTATGAGAAAAAAAGTAAAACAACATGGGGACACATTATTGTCAGGGGAAAAAGTAAGAACCAGAAACGCTGACTCGCACAGATTAATGTTAAAGTCACCAGTTCTTGGAACAAGACAAGATATAGGGAAAAAAACTTGACGTGGTATAAAAGAGTGTCTGTTCCTTTTAGTAATTAATATTAAATTATTCTTATAAATACAGTAGATATTAATAATTTTAGGTGTATAGCATATCTTATAAAAATCCCATTAATAACATTCCAAGAATAAAAGTTAATGTTTTGAAAGCAAAATATATTATTATGCTGGCTTCGTTACCACAAGGTTTTGTGCCATTCTCTTTCAGTAGTTCTGAATGCTAAATTTTTCTAATGCTACCAAATAGTGGTTGATGTTACTTTAAATATTTGGTACAGGCTACATACAACTTCTTATCAATATAATTATTGACATATCCATAGTAATGATGAAAAAGTATCTAATTTACTCCCCACTGATCCCCCTCCTGTTGTGCATATGTTTGTGTGATCCCCTTCCACAACATATTTGAGTAGTTCTGTGTGGCCTAGACAGTGTGGCAAAAGTGGTCAAATGTCACTTCAAAGACTAGTTATAAAAGGTACTGAAACAAGGTGCCGTAGGTACATGTCTGTAATCCCAATGACTTGGGAGACTGAGGCAGGAGGATTGTGAGTTTGAGCCCAGAGGCAGGCAGTGTATGCAACTTAGTAAGACCCTGTCTCAAGATTAAAAAATGAAAAGGGCCTGGGTTGTGGCTCATTAATAGAGTGCTGGCTAGCATGCCCAGGGCTATGGTTCAATCTGTGTCAGTGTTCAAAAAGAAAAAAAAAAGATGCTATAATTCCTCTCCCTTCCACCACTACCTCTGGGGGAATGCCACACTGTATTTTGACCAATGCTAAGGAGTGCTCTGTGTGGTTCAGAGCGTCCTGTCAACAACAATGTGACATTTTCAGGGATGACAGTTCTAACAAATAGCTCTGCGTTAGAAGCCAACCTCTGCCACTTCTGTACTGGATAACATTCAACAAGTTACTGAGTTTCTCTGTCTCAGTTGCCTCATCTGCAAAATGTACCCAACTCATAGATGATATTTAAGTAACAGACCTATTTTTACAAAATTTGTTTGGCTCTAATAAGGAAGGAACAATAAATATTTTTAATAACTGCAGAAAAATGTAAACTTTGAAAACTTTTTTTGGGATTGGACCTACATAGAAAAAGTGAAAGTAATAATTAAGGGGATATGTGTGTCTAATTGCTTTTAGTGTTTCTATTTGTTTTTATATGATAGAGCTAACCTAACCAATGACCTCAGTTCATCTATAAAATAAAGCAGTTAGTTAAATAATAAAAAAAAAATAGGTTGTCTCTAATTTCCTCAGAGACTCTGAGGCAGAACCACATAACTAAACCACTTCCAGATTTTGGACCCTCAAAATCTCTAGGAGATTAAAAAGAAAAAGATTGTTGTTTCATGGTGTTTTATGTGTAATAAGTTGGTGCTTTTTCTTGTTAAGTGCTATCCAGTCAGGTCTGACTCATAGTGATCCTATGTACAACAGTATGAAACACTCCCTGACACTGCCATGCCCAGCATTATGTCAGTGCTTCTCTGTTATTCATAGGATTTTCAATGACTGATTCTTTGGGGAGGATTTTGGAAGTGGACTGCCAAGTCCTTATCCCATTTTTGTGGTGCTGGGGATGGAACCCAGGGTCTTACAGAGCACAGAGCAGCACTCTGGCAACTGAGCTAACCCCCAGCCCAATTTGGTGCTTAGTAATAGATAATTCATGTCTACATATTATTAAGGAAATGTGTAGCAGTATTAATTTATGCTCGTAATACATTCCCACAAAATAAAACAAAACAAGCTTTACTAATGTTCATAAATATTAGAATGGATAAGTAAATCACAATATATGCACACAATTGAATACTACACAGCAAATGAAGCTAGGTATTACTCCATTGACATAAAGTTTAAAAGCAGGCACAGATAATCAGTGTGAGAGAAATCACAACAAGCATTGCCCTTGAGAAGGACTTGGTTTATGACTTAGAGAAAACATGGGTTGGAACACTGGGGGGGTGGGTGATAGAATCATTCCCATTCTTATCCTGGGGACTTGTAATGTTGGGTTGTTGTTGTTGTTAGGTGCCATCAAGTTGGTATCCAACTCACAGAGACCCTCTGTGTTTCAATGGCAGTGTTTTCAATGGCAGTGTTTCAATGGCAGGGTTTTCAATGGCAGACTGTTTCGGGATTGCCTTGGGAGTGCATTGCCAGGTCCTGCTCCCATTTTTACGGTGCTGGGAATTGAACTCGGGACCTCAGAGACTGCAGCGCAGTGCTCTACCAAACTGAGCTAAATCCCAGCCCTATGTTGGGTTAGCTTGTACAAATTACATGTCACATACATAAAGATTATGCTCAAAAAATCTGCCTTACAGCAGGAGGTATACATATGAGATATGATCACAAAATATGATAAATGTTTAATTTTTTAAAGAAAACTATCACAGCTAAAGACACATTACCATTAATCCCTCTCAAGACACCCTGCCCTGTGGTTTCAAACACACTTTTCCCATCATTCTGGTACTTTCTGAAGCAGCTCTGGAAGTATGCTTTTGTGAATGTCTTGTGTTGTACTGTCACGACTGCCTCAATGTCCTGAATTGATTCAAAATGTTTACTTTCCATGGTCAATTTGAATTTGGAAAAAAGTCAGAAGTCACCTGGTGCCAGGTTCAGTGAATAAAGTGGATGAGGGCACACCATAATATTTTTATTTTACACAAATTGCTGTACCAGAAGTCATGTGTAGCATCAAAGACTGTCATAAATATGTGGGTGTGTTACCTTGCATTAACGTCTTTGAGACAGGGAAATTGTCCTGGATTATCAAGGTGAACTCAATCTAATCACCTGAGTTTTTAAAAGTGCAAAACCTTTCCATAGTGTGTGTGTGTGTGTGTGTGTGTGTGTGTGTGTGTGTAAGAAAGAAGGTAATAGGCAAAGTGAGAGAAATCCAGTACTGATGGCTTTACATATAGAGGAAGGAGTCCAGGAGTGAAGAACGTAGGGAGTTTCCAGAAGCTGGAAATAACTGCCTGCATCCAGAAAGAAAGACTCCCCAGCTTGATGTAAGCCTAGTGAGAACAGTTTAGAGTATTGACCTAATGAGCAGTCAGATAATAAATGTGTTGCTCTAAGTAACTCTGTTTATGGCAAATTGTTACAGTAACAATGAAAAACTAATACAGGTATATCCTTAAGGATGGAATTTCTCAAGCATAGGGAAAGTTTATGCTTAATTTTATTGTTGTTGTTGTTGTTAGGTGCCATCGAGTCGGTATCCGACTCATAACAACCCTCATAGGGTTTTCAATGGCTGACTGTTTCGGGATTGCCTTGGGAGTGGATTGCCAGGTCCTTCTCCCATTTTTGCGGTGCTGGGAATTGAACTCGGGACCTCAGAGACTGCAGCGCAGTGCTCTATCAACTGAGCTAAATCCCAGCCCCTAATTTTATTAGAAACTTCAAATAGTTCCAAAGTGATCTTACCTATTTAAACTTTCCCCAAGAGGCAAGAGAGCTCAAGTTTCTCCATATCCTCTTAAACACTTAAAATTCTGTTTTTTTCATTCAAATTTTCTTCTACAAGCATTTTGATTTACTTTGTATTGCTCTAGTAATTAGTGAAATAAAACACTTTTTCATATTTATTTTCATATTTATGTTGTATTTGGGCATCTTACCTTGTAATGCAGCTTCAATGTGTTTTCCTTAATTCTAAGAGATTTTAAATATCTGGATACAAGTAATTTTTTGGACAAATTATTACAAGCATCTTCACACTTTCTAGTCTGTCACAATTGTCTTTCATTCTCTTACTGGTGTCTTTGATGAAGACAAAAGAGATTAAGAAATTTTTATCTCTTTGTGGACTGTTTAGAAAATATTGGGCTCTTCTAAAATCATACATTTTCCTATGATTTATTCTAAATTATATTTTGTCTTATGTATGTAGATCTCTAATCTACCTATAAGGAAAAAATAAATTTTTTATTATAAACCAAGAAGCTGGACATTGAACAAGAGAGACAGAAAAAGAATTGATGCTTTTGAATTGTGGTGCTGGAGACGTCTATTGAATATACCATGGACTGCCAAAAGAACCAACAGATCTGTCCTAGAAGAGGTACAACCAGAGTGCTCCTTGGAAGCAAAAATGGCCAAACTGCATCTTACATGTTTTGGACATGTAGTCAGGAGAGAACAATCCCTGGAGAAGGACATCATGTTTGGAAGAGTGGCAGGTCAACGGAAAAGAGGGAAACCCTCCACCAGATGGATTAACACAGTGTCTGCAACAATGGGCTTAAACATAAATAAGATGGTTTGCCTGGCACAGAATTGGCAAGTGTTTCGATCTGCTGTACATAGGGTCGCTATGAGTCGGACTCGACTCGACGGCACCTAACAACAACAAGGTATGTATGGAAGTTTATCAAAGATGAGGTGAGAAAAGGCTTGAATTATGATCATCAAACTCTCTTGCCTACAAACATGACTTTGTCTAGTGACCTCAGGAAGTCTTCCCTGATAGTCCAAAATCAAACTCATGTCATTTTTCCTTAGCCCCTGCAATTTTTATTGTCATTTATTTTAGTAATTTAGGAATTTATTTTAGTAATTATAGATACTATGTGTGTTTGTACATATTGCTTTTCTTCCTGGATTTTTAGCCACTTGTGATAAATGGTTGCCTTGTTATCCATTTTTAGGGGTCCTAACACCTGAACCTAGCATCTAACTATTGGTGATCCATTAGATGGTTGTTAAAAGGAGGAATTAGTTATCATTCATTTCATTTACATTTTTGAATTGCAACAATGATGTGTTGACTCAATGACTCAAGTCATTTTTAAAAGATAACAGAAAAATCTTATTATAAATAACAATTCCTTGCCATGAAAAAAATCTAAGAAGATAAAAATTTTAAATAAAAACAGGTGTTTTGAAGAGGCAGATAACCATGAGAATAGATGCGGTAACATTTTATACTGTTCTGTTCCCAGAAGGCTCACTCTTAGTTACTTGTTCTTAAATTAAGAGTCATATGAAGTTAATGGAGCTTGATATCTTGAGCTACATTTTATATTGTCAGCATGTTTAGTCTCAATCCCTTTATAGACGTAGGCTGCCTTTGGAGAGTCATTTACGTGGGCTGAAACTATCTTCCTATATATTCTTCTTCCGTGGTTTTTTTTTTTTTTTTGTCATCAAGCTCATGTTAGAAGGTATTTCCTATTTCTGATATATTTTTCTCCCTGTATAAATGTGCTTATAGTTTTACAATATTCCTAAGGCACATTTAAGACAGTGTTTTACTAATATGCTATTCATGTTCATGGTCTTCCTGCATTAACTTGTTAAAGTCAACATGATGCCTACGCAACGTGATTAGTTCACTTTACAGTTTGAACTCACTCATTCTCCTTGTGGCTCACATGCTTGGTACTTTGAGGACACCTGCCCACATTGCACTTCTACTCTGACAGTGGAAAGAGCACAAGAGGTGGAATGTAGCTTAATTTCCAGTTTTCCCACTTACCAGTTTATGTCCTTGGACAAAGTGACTTAAACCTCTGACTATTTATTTTTAAATTGAAATATACATGCATATAATTGCATAGATATATATGTATATATGTATATAAAACACAATATAGGATTATTATGAGAACCAAAAAAGTGTGTTAAGGTGAAGTGTTTGGCAGGATATTTGTATCATCATTATCACCATCCACAGCAGTAGCAGTGTCATACTAGGTCCACAATAAATGTTAGTTCCCTTTTCCTTTCTGGATAAATAAAACTTAAAGGTAGGCTATGAATTCTGGTTGACATGTTAACATGTGTAGAAGAAGGCTAATAGAGAACCAGTAAAACTTCTTGAGAAACAAATTTGATCAAACCTGACAACAGAAAGACTACTCTGGTGACAAGATTAGATAAAGACAGCAAAATAAAATCTTTACAGACCATGCAGGGAACATTAAATGGGTAAAGAAGTGGGGCTGTTGAAGAATGGTGATCTGGAGAATATATTCTCTGTAGTTTACTACAATTTCCACAATCATATTAGTAGTTCTTCCAACAAAAACTTTTGAGGACTTGGTATGGCCTGGTGGGGTAGGCAGTTTCTTACTTCTGTTGTTATCTAATAGAGACCAGATACATGAAAGGCAGAGAATGGAGTTGGTTTATCTTGTTATAGTACTCCAAATAAGAAATTACAAAGTCCAAAATATAACAGCTGCTGTAGAAGGAAAGAGGCAAATCCCTACAGACAAAAGAATATATAACTGAAGGAATGCATTGCTTGAAAATTCAAATGTCCACCAGGCACAGTGGCACATGCTTGTAATGCTAGTGACTTGGGAGGAGAAAGTAAGAGGATCATGAGTTTGACACAAAGGCAGCCAACAACATTTAGCATGACATTGTCTCAAGATAAAAAGTAACAAAATAGGGCCTGGGGGTGCAGTAAAGTGGTAGAATACCTGCAAAGTATTCATGAGGCCCTGGGTTCAGGCGTTAAACTTTTTTTTTGTTGCAAATGCTTGCTAAGACTTAGCTAACGAAGATATCTTTTTACATAAAACAATTGATACATAATGCATCTTTTATTTAAACCCCAATTCCCAATATTAGAGGGGCTTTGGAAGAAGGATGTGGCTGGTCAATCCTGAAACAATCCCTAAAATAATCAGCCATTGAAAACCCTATGAGGGTCGCTATGAGTTGGTCCCAACTCCACAGCACATAACAAAAACAACTTTAAAAATATATTTAAATATGTTGTTGTTGTTGTTAGGTGCCGTTAGGTCGGTATCCTACTCATAGCGACCCTCTGTACAACAGGGGAAACACTATTGTCAGTGCTTCTCTGCTGTTCATAGGGTTTTCAATGGCAGATTGATTTTTGGGAGGGGGTTGCCAGGTCCTTCTCCCAAGCCTACAGACTCTAGGTGTTCCCAGGCGGTCTCCCATCCAGGTACTAACCAGGCCGGACCCTGCTTAGCTTCCGAGATCTGACGGGATCAGATGCTACAGGGCTACGGTTGTAGGCATATTTAAATATACACATATATATTTATGAGAACACAAATTACATATTTATCATTTAAAGAAAATCAGTTACTTAATTTCTTTATATATTTTTATTGTAAAGATTATTTTCAGCTTTTCCAATAAGCATTGGCAATATTGCCCTACTAATCCCTCAGAAAAACAAGACAGATACAGCATTGAGTTTTCAGAGATGATTGGACAATGCTATAATTATGAAAAAAAAAATGGCCGTGGACTCATAAAAGCAAGATTTGAGTTGGCCTGAAGTGTGAAATTCAGGTCCTGGCCATGTAAAGTCATTAAAGAACTGATTTTTGCATGCTTAGAGAAGCTGTATTTCTATGGCTGAAATCCAATCTGTCCATGATAGTATTTTCTGAAATTATTCCTGGATTTTATAAATAACTACAATATACCGAGAATAAACTTTGTAAAACTCACTTTGCATACATTATTTATAATCCTATAACATTCAAGATAATTATTCCAAAGAATTCCTTACAGATGAGAAAATAACTTTTAGATATTAAGCAAATGGATTATGGCCAGTGTATGTTAAATGCATCATTTAAATCCCACTCTTGTTCTCCCAAAGGCCCCACACACTTTTGATATTTCATATGAATAGTTTTGCTCATTACTCTTAACCATACTTTTGATACCATATGATGGTTTTACTGCCTAGGATAGTTTTCCTGTGTAGATATGGGTGCAAGGAACCATGAGTAGACACTGACATTAACCATTTTCCCTGGAAATATAAAAGGGTATTTTTAAAAAATAAAATTTCATAATATAAATAAGACAACTTTAGAACAAGCATTCCTTAAAACCTAAAAATTCTACTACACGTGGGAATGATTATAAGCAGTCAACGATGAATACAAAGGTTTAGAAGATTAATAAAAAAGTGCTATCTAAAGCTCCCTAAATGTCAATCTATGCAGCCAAATTAGTTAAATTGGCTTATAAAATACCCATATGATATTTCAAGCCTGCAGCCGTAGCCCTGTGGCATCTGATCCCGTCAGATCTCGGAAGCTAAACAGGGTCGGGCCTGGTTAGTACTTGGATGGGAGACCGCCAGGGAACACCAGATACTGTAGGTTTGGGAGAAGGACCTGGGAACCCCCTCCCAAAAATCAATCTGCCATTGAAAACTCTATGAACAGCAGAGAAGCACTGACAATAGTGTTTTACCTGTTGTATACAGTGTCGCTATGAGTCGGATACCGACTCGACAGCACCTAACAACGACAACAACAACAACAATGATATTTCAAACATTAAAAATATCTATAACTGCTCTATAAGAAAGTAGTTATATGATAATGTTAAGTGAAAAGAAATGAGGTAAGAATGTACATGTAGCACTGTGAAAATGCTTTCTATTGTTGTATCTTTGCATGCATTTCTCTTAATTATCCATCTATTTATCTCACTATTGTGAATATTAGTGATGTTTGTCAGGAATAATGAGATACTTTAAAAATTATATTCTGTTTATTATTCACATTTTTACCTTAAACTTATGTTGAATTTAGCTTTAAATATATCCACAATAACTTTTTAAAATAATTATTTTTCCTTGACATGTCAAATCATTTGCTTTCATGGTTTTAAGTTTTTAGTACCAGGACATAGCTCAGATTTAGTCAAAGTGGAAAAATTCTTACTGTGATTCAGGCAACAGAGGATGGAAAATACAGGAGTAGATATGAAGGTGAAAGAGTCTTGCAGGGAAAAAATGGCAGGAGTCTTTTTGCTTTGAATAGATACTTCTTAGAGGGACAGGGAATGAGTGATTGATATTGTTACATATTTGTTGGCACTGTATGTTGTTGTTAGGTGCAGTCAAGTCAGTCCAAGTCATTGTGACCCTTTTAGGATTTTCAATGGCTGACTATTTCTGGATTGTTTCGGAAGTGGATTGCCATGTCCTGCTCCAATTTTTGCCATACTAGGGATCCAACTCAGGGCCTCTGAGAACAGAGAGCAGCACTCGACCAACTGAGCTAAACCCCAAGCCCTTAAAACCCATGTGAATTGTAATTGTGTTCCTTATTACCATGCAAATACTAATTCCTACTGAAAAATGTTATGAAGCCTATTTTTCATATTTTTATTGACCAAAATTACCAATTTTATTAGTGACCTAAACTATGCTGTACTCACTTTACATACACACATAGGATGTTAAACATCTTAAATAGTGTGAAATCTGGAAAGGTATTTTACTTTCACTTTCTTTGTTGTGTAAGGGACTGAACCCAAGACCTTGTACATTCTAGGCAAGTGCTCTGCCATTTAGTGCTATTTAGGTCCCTATACAGGTATTTTTGCCTGCAGCCATAGCCCTGTGGCATCTGGTCCCATCAGATCTTGGAAGCTAAGCAGGGTCGGGCCTGGTTAGTACTTGGATAGGAGACTGTCTAGGAACACTGGGTGCTGTAGGCTTGAAAGACGGACCCGGCAACCCACTCCCAAAAAAATCAATCCGTCATTGAAAACCCTATGAACATCAGAGAAGCACTGACAATAGTGTTTCCCCTGTTGTATGTAGGGTGGCTATGAGTTGGATGCCAACTCGAAGGAACCTAACAACAACACCAACAGCAGGTATTTTGATTCTTCATTGGACACACACAAAAATAAGATCTAAAATTTCTTTGGAAAAAAACCTCTTAATAATGTTGTAAATATACTCCCTGACATGAGGTACAGAAAAATTCACTTTAGGCCTAATTTTATACTGTGATAAATTGTTGGTGATATTTCAGAGGGGCATCAGACTTGCCTCAAAGAAATGAATAATCTGTGTGGTTGAGGTACCTCATAGCTCCTAAGAACCAAGGGTTACATGCTCAGGAATGTGATTTGATGAATAAGCACGGCCATTATTAAAAACTAAAGTTTGTCAACACAATTAAATCAATTATGCTAAAAACAAGTTAGTAAGAAGTTAAAGCATATTACTTCTTTTTTCATTAGAAATGTTTAATATACAACTTAATGTGTTTCATTCTGACATGCATTTCATTGTGACATTTCCATATATGCGTTTCATTGTACATTGCACAGATAAGTTCCCCCTTACCCTCTTGTGCACTTCCTCCCCACTTCCCACCCCACACCAAAGGCCTCTCTTCCACTTGCATGTCTTTTTGGGAATATTTTTCTATATATCCTGGGATCCTAACTATGTTTAAGGTTGAAACTTTTTCTGTAGTGATCTATCTTCTTACATTGTCAGTAACATTACATGAATTTTCTAGCCCATTTGTATTATTTCCATTCTTTAGGAAGAACAAGGAGGAGTGAGGAATAAGAGAGAGGGCGACCTCAAAGTAAAGAGTCCAACTTTAATAGTTGGGAAATAATTATAATAATACCAAAACACATTACTTCTTAATTTATTTGCTACATTTTATTCTTACCTATGCTCTTGTAACTACTGACATCTGTTGTATCTGCCCTGGGGAAATACTATGTAATGGTGTGCTACTGCAAAACCCTTTCCAACCCTACCTTCCGTGATGTCACATTGGTATCTTGAAATAAGATTACCCTGGGAGTATGTATTTAATGGAATTAATTGACAAATGTTAAAAAAAAATCAGACTCCTAACCATCTTCCTGGAAATCTGACTGTAAATATTTACCAGCACACCATTAAACAAATTGCTTTCTGTTGACATCCTCTTTTTGCTTCAGATATACCCAAATACAATATGTACATCACAGAGACATTATGTAGAATAGACCACGATAAATTCTAGACTTATTAATTACTTCATAAGACACTTAGTGATATGAGAGGTAAAGACAGAGCACATCCCTTTCCTTTAAAGTGTGGGAGGGCAGGTGGATACTTACATACACAATTATGTTTTGCTTTGATATTGAAGATAACATACGTCTATATAATGTTGTCTGTGGCCTTAGCCCTGTGGCATCCGATCCCGTCAGATCTCGGAAGCTAAGCAGGGTCGGGCCTGGTTAGTACCTGGATGGGAGACCGCCTGGGAACACCAGGTGCTGTAGGCTTGGGAGAAGGACCTGGCAACCCACTCCCAAAAATCAATCTGCCATTGAAAACCCTATGACCAGCAGAGAAGCACTGACAATAGTGTTTTGCCAGTTGTACATAGGGTCACTATGAGTCAGATACCAGCTTACTGTACCTAACAATAACAACAAAAAATATATAATGTTGCTTAATTTTTAAAGTGTTTTCATTGTCTCTTCTATTTGATTCTTACAACATCCTTAGAAAATAAACAAGCTGTGTTGTGTCCACTTAAAAGAGGACATAGTGCAAAACTTGTCCAAAAGGCATAGAGGTAGGACATTGGGAAATGGAGTAAAATCCAATCCTTGAAAGTGCATCTGCCTCTCTCTCAATCCATTTCTCTCTCTCTCTCTCTCTCTCTCTCTCTCTCTCTCTCTCTCTCTCTCTCTCTCTCTCCATCTGGTCTGTCTTGACTTGACTTGGGTTTGAACCTAGACCCTCATGCTCACTACACAAATGCTCCACCATTGAGATGCACCCCCAGCCTCTTTTATTTTATTATTATTTTTCTTATTTTGAGAAAGGATCTCACTAAATTGCACAGGCTGCCTTTGGTCTCAAACTTGTGATCCTCCTGCTTCAGCCTCCTTGGTTGCTGTCACATTGTTTAGGCCACACAGCACAATTCAAGTACATTGTAGGAGAGGATCACACAAAGGTATATATACCAGAAGGTGGATCACTGGGGAGTAGATTAGAGTTTCCAATATTCAACTCTGTCATTCTGACTCCTGGGTCATGAGTGCTCTCCTCTACCATTAAAAAAATATGTTCTAAATTCCATCTACAGGACTCAGTGAAACTACATCTGGAGACACTGAATTTTGTAACAAAAAATTCAAATGCCTATTAGGGCAATCTAAAGTTACTGGCCTATTTTACAAAGTATAATTATGCAGTGGTTCTCTACCTTAATATTTTCATTCAATCTATAAAGCAAGATATATAACACTCCAGATGCAACCAGAGTAATTGGAGTGACAGAAGACATACATTGCTTCTCCTGAATACATGCTCCTAGTAATTGGGCCGGCTGGGATTTAGCTCAGTTGGTAGAGAACTGTGCTGCAGTCTCTGAGGTCCCAAGTTCAATTCCCAGCACTGCAAAAATGGGAGAAGGGCCTGGCAATCCACTCCCAAGGCAATCCTGAAACAGTCAGCCATTGAAAACCCTATGAGGGTCGCTATGAGTCATATACCTACTCGACTGCACCTAACAACAACAACAAAGTAATTGGGCCATTGAGGCACACAAGTAGATTGTGATTCAGAATGAAAGGGCACTATTCTTTCAAACGACATGACTACTAAAAAAGAGAAGCATCTAATGGGTTTGGAGGACTACATAGGCTGTAATTAAGTGCATGAAGAGAACTGTAAGGAAAAAAAATGTTTGAAACACCAAAAACACTGTAAGATTGATGGTTTGAAATTTAACAGGGAAATTGTCACTTAAAAACTGAATCAATCAGTGTTTTCATTTTTAAGAATAAACTGTAGAGTTATATGGGAAATGGTATATTGAAGGGTATAAAAAGTCATAATTACTGAGCTAATCTCAGAATAAATCTATCCAAATCATTCCACATTCCAATTTATTATGAATTGATAAATTCTACAATAGGATAAATACAGCAGATAAAAAATTTATAATAAAGGAAAGTAAAATCAGTCCTCTTGTTTTAATTTTTATCTCCATATGTGATCATTATTTAAAACTATGGGAGATCTATTTTTCTTCTCATTAAAATCAAGAAAAAGAGTTCCATTTAAATATCATCAGATATAGTTTTAACATAGATGTTACCTTAGTGAAAGTTAAAAGAAACGAAAATACAATTCATTTGTGGGGACAAATAAAATATCTAGTAAGATAAGAATTAATACAAATAGGAGTTAAATTTTTATATGAAGTAAGAAAGTACAAAATTTTAGAAATGTGTACCCTGAAGAAACAAGTTGTGCAAATAGATATAATAACATGTACACGCTGAGAAGTCTTTTGCACAGTCACATTCTGTTGTTCTGTTCTTAAACACAATTCAGGATCTATAAGTAATTCACTGAGAATGTGGAACGATATAATGCAGTATTTTGTTGACAACTTGGGTGAAATTGTGTATTTATATCATGATACATATACATGTATATAAATCAGTTTTTATATTTATGTAATTACATACAAATGTAAATCATACACACAATGTACAATGCTAAAAATGCAACTGTGTTTCTTTATTTCAAAAGTCACACTGGAACAATGAAATATAAGGAAATCTCATAAGAATGTAGCAAGTGAGCTTCTTCAATTGAAAATCATAGCAAGTCTCCAGAGTATACAACACATGGTGTAGGGAAAATAACAGAAATTCAGAAAATTCAGAAGCATTAGCTTCATTTACTATAAAGATTGTATTATCTGTCAAATATTAAAACCTAGTTGACACAGCAAATAAATTATCCATGTTCTCTGACATCATTATTATAAGGTCCTACCAAATCCAGACAGGGGAGAGTACAGAACCAGTCAGACTGCAGGATGGCTGCTAAATGGACTTGAACTACAATAATCTTGCAAAAAATGTCATTAGCATATTTCAAATGGGAAGAAACCTAATATCACTTCTCACTTCTTTTTAATTAGCTTACCCCTCCTGAAAATCCTAATGAAATGATTTTATATTTACATATCTTCAATGTTTCAATCATCTGTTATGAATATAGGCAATTTGCAACATTTACTCAACATATTCAGATGTGTACTGTTTAAGAATTCTGATGTTTATTAGATAATTGACTAATTTAACCTGTTTTCAAACTGAATTAGTTAAACATGTCCCAGAGAATCCATTTTTATTCCACTTCAATTCCAGAAGTCTTCCATGGTCCTTACTGTAAAACTCTAAATAAAGAAAACTTGTATTTTAAGATCTATAAATTCCAACAAGATTTATAAATGCATTTCTCCTATTTACTCAAATGCTATATATGCATACAAATAGTAGTAAATAGCCAGAGGATCTTTCAACTCACCTGGGTGATATCAAGAAACATTGTGATAGCTTGAAAGCAATTAAATATTGCTTTCTCCCAGGCTATTTCTCCAGAAGATTCTGAACTATCATTTAGAAATGTTGTTGTTTTTGTTAGGTGCCATCCAGTTGTGTTCAACTCATAGTGACCCTCACAGTGTTTTCAATGGCTGATTGTTTCTGGATTGCCTCGGGAGTGGATTGCCACTTCCATGTCCTGTTTTTGTGGTGCTGAGGATGGAACTCAGGACCTCAAAGACTGCAGAGCAGCACTCTACCAACTGAACTAAACCCCAGCCCATCATTTAAAAATACTTCTACCTAATTTCCTAAACACACAAAACATATGGCAATCAGAGAGGTTATGTAAGATAATTAGAAAGGTAAGAAATTGAGATTCTTTGGAAAAATACTCAACTTTAAAAGTGTTTTGGTTCCTTTCTTCCTACTTTTATGGTATATAGCACACTATTTTTCTGTGTTAACTGGAATTTTTGTAGTTTGATTAATTCCATATTTAAATAGATTTAATTACCAAATATACACCTGATTTTCTAAACTGTCCACAGCTGAGTTTGCTAAATTATTGTCAAAATTGAGCTATATTTATAAGGTATGCTTGAAATATTTTAAATGCAAATGTAAAATCTTCCATAAAATAATATATATATATATATATGGAAATATGTATCTATATGAAGGTGTATATATATGAAATATATATCTATATGAAAGTTATATATATGTATGTGTCACACATGTATCTATGTGTGTGTATATATATACATATATGTATATATATATATATGTGTGTGTATATATATATATATATATATCCACATGTCTGTCAGTTTGCCACACTGTGGGGGCTTGTGTGTTGTGATGAAGCTAAAAGCTATGCATGCCCATCTCAGATACCAGCAGGGTCACCCATGGTAGAAAGGTTTCAACTGAGCTTCCAGACTAAGACAGACTAGGGAGTAGGACCTGGCAAAACACCCCAAAACAACTAGCCATTAAAAATCCTATGGATATCAAAGAAATACTGTCAGATATAGTGTCAGAAAACGAGCCCCTCAGGTTGGAAGACACACAAAAGACTACTGGGGAAGAGTTGTCTCTTCAAAGTAGAGTCTACCTTGATGATGGAAATAGGGTAAAGCCCCAGGGACCTCCATCTGCTGATGTCACACAACTCACATGTGGAGAAACAACTGTAAACATCTATTAATAATTAGAATATGGAATGCACACAGTATGAATCTAGGAAAATTAGAAATCATTAAAAGGGAAATGGAGCACATAAACATTGACATTCTAGATATCAGTAAGCTAAAATGGACTGGCATAGGCCATTTTGAGTCAGATAATCATATGGTTTACTATGCTTGGAATGACAAACTAAAGAGAAATGGGGTTGTATTCATCATGAAAAAGATATCTCAAGATCCATCCTGAAATATAATGTTGTCAGTGATAGAATAATATCCATATGCCTACAAGGAAGACCAGTTAATATGACTATTATTCAACTTTATGCACCTACTACTAAGGCCACAAATGAAGAAAGGGAAATTTTCTACCCCTTCAGTATGAGTTGTGATTAAACATCAATAAGGGGTGGGATTTAGCCCAGTTGGTAGAGTGCCGCTTTGCAGTGTCTGAGGTCCGGGGTTCGATTCCCAGGACCTCAAAAATGGGAGAAGGATGTGGCAGTCCACTCCTTGGCAATCCTGAAACAATTAGCCATTGAGACACAACTCAATGGCACCCAATAACAACAAACATCAAGAAAACAAAAATCCTTAAGACTGTGTCAGTATGCAACTTCACAATAAATGGAAAAAAGACTGAGTTTGTCCAAGATTTTCTTTTGCTTAGCTCTATAATCAACACCCATGGAAGCAGCAGTCAAGAAATCAAAAGATGCATTGCTCTAGGAAAAGTTCTGGTAAAAGATCTCTTTAGAGTATTGAAAAGTAAAGATGTCGCACTGAAGATGAAGGTGCATCTGACTCATGCCGTGATATTTTCAGTGGCATCATATGGTGGTGAAAGCTGAACAATGAACAAGGGAGACAGGAAAAGAATTGATGCTTTTGAATTATGGCATGGACATGTCTATTGAATATACCATGGACTGCCAAAAGAACCAACAGATCTGTTCTAGAAGAAGTGCAAACAGAGTGTTCCTTGGAAGCAAGAATGGCCAGACTGCATCTTACATATTTTCGATATGTAGTCAGGAGAGATCAATCCCTGGAGAAATACATCTTGTTTGGGAAAGTGATAAGTCAACAAAAAAAGGAAAACCCTCCATCAGATGGATTGACACAGTGTCTGCAACAATGGGCTTAAACGTAAATAAGATCATGTGCTTGGCACAGAATGGGGAAATATATATATATATATATATATATATATAATCTTTTTTTTTATTACTTGGAGGAGGTTGATCCCAAGGCCTCACACATAGTTTTCAAGTGATCTTACCACTGAGCTGCACCAGAGACCCATTTTTTAATTTTATCTTTATCTTTATATAGGATCTTGCTAAGTTATTCAGGCTGCCACTGGCCATGAAATAGGAATCCTCCTGCCTCTGCCTCTGTAGTCACTGAGATTACACAGTTGCACCACCAGGATCATCAGTCTTTCATATTTTAAGAGAGGAAAATGTGAAACTGGAATCCATAATGGAATTTTTAATGGATTTTTCTGTGAGATTTTCCCTGATATTTTCTTGCAGACCAGTTGAAATAGCTTTTTGCCTAAAGAAGGTATAAAGTGTTCTTTGATTGCTGCAGGTAATTTCAGGATCACAACAAAGGTTCATCTGACAATTTGAATCTTCCTAAAGTTAGATAAACAGTTACATTTTCAAATTGTGTAGGACATTAAATGTTATGAAATCTTTTCTATAGACACCATTCTCTCATCAATTTCATCAAGGCATAATATATTCAGCCATTGAAATTATTATTTTCAAAATAGTGATTACTGCAGGATCTGGACATCTTATGATAATCAAAGGTGTTTGACACTTGTGGAATGGTTGCCATGAGGTAAACAGAGGTCATTTTCTTCCTTATCTATATTAATTAGTTTACTTTTATCAGGTTCTTTTCCAAACAAAATTCTTGTTAAGACTTCATGTTTTTATATGGGATGTTAGTAAGTGTTCCTTCTAGAGGGAACTTTATAAAATTAGATACTCATATTAAAATATCCTATTTTTATTTAGCAATTTTTATTTAGCAAGGTCTCCAGCAATGTTTATTGATTTGATAAACTTAAATTCTAGTTCACATTGCAATTTATATTTTCCTACTTTTCTTAAATCATAAAGTATATTTATTGTTGACCTTGTATTAACTCTTTACTGGATGAAAGAATAAACCATTTATTGATTGGATCATTTGTTCTTTTGGTGTTTAGGGTTCTTTTTAGCTTTTTATATAATCTGAATGTTAATCCCCTGTTTGGTCAATAAGTGTCAAGTATTTTCTCCCATTTTGTAGGCTGCTCTTCATTCTATGGGTTGCTTCTTTTGCTATGCAGAAGCTTTTTAACTGAAAGTAATTCCATTTCAGTTCTTGTTCTCATTTCCTGAGCTACTGGAATGCTAGTCAGAGACAAGCAAATAATTCAATCAATAAATGGGCAAATGATCTGAACAGGCAATTTCTGAATAAAAAAATACAAATAGCTAATAAATACATGAAAAAAATTCACCATCTCTAGCCATCATGGAAATGCAAACCAAAACTACATTGAGATTCCATCTCACCTCAATCAGAATAGCTATCATGAAGGAAATCAAAAACAACAAATGTTGTGAAGCAATCAGGAAGAAAAAGGAATACTTATACATTGTTGTTGGGAATGTAAATTAGTCTAGCCACCATGGAAATCATATGGAAGTTTCTCAAGAAATTAAAAATAAAACTTACACTTCATCTAGATACACCACTCTTGGGTATATACCCAAAAGAATCAACATAAGCTAACTACAGAATAACCTGCATATTCGTGTTTATTCCTGTACTACATATAATAGTCAAGATATGCAATCAGATTAGGTGCCAATCAACAGATGAATCGTTAAAGAAAATATGTATATGTATATAATGGCATTTTATTCAGCCATAATGAAGAATGAAATTATCTTCAGGAAAATGGATAGAACTAGAGGTCATTATGTGAAGTGGAAATAAGCCAGTCTTACAAAAATAAGTATCATCCTTTCGTATATGTGGAACGCAGGGGAAAAAAGAGGGGGGACATGAATGTAAAATGAAGACTATTAAGGATATGGCAGGGGAAAAGAAGTAGATGGTATGAAAAAGGGCAACAAAGGGGATAAATATAATCAAAGTACATTACATGCATGTATGGGAATGTCATAATGAAACTCACTTTGTACAAATAGTGTACACTAATAAAAATGTGGGACTGGTGTTTATCTCATTTGGCAGAGTGCTGCTCTGACCTCTGAGGCCCTGGGTTTGATCCCTAGCACTGAAAAACAGGAGAAATTCCTGGCAGCCCACTCCCAAAACAATCAGCCATTGAAAACCCTATGAATAGCAGAAAAGAACTGACCTTTTGCCAGGCATAGCACAGTGTCAGGGAGTGTTTCCTTCTGTTGTACACCACGTGGCTATGAGTTGGACCTGACTTGATAGCACCTAACAACATCAAGGTTACCTTTAGATGCTCTAATATCATCCTATGATTTTACGAATGAAGGAATTCAAACTTAGAAAGGTGAAATAAATAGTTCAAAATCACAATTAATGGAAGAGCTAGATCCAGAGTTCAGGGATTGGATCCTAGTCCCCAAGTGCTCCATGCACAGTCGTCTCTGAACAGAACAGACTTACCCATCAGGGATTCTGGGTAAGGGCTTTTCAGGACATCATTAAATGGAGCATGAATTCAGCATGTTTGACTCTAAGAGGCTTGAGATAGCAATTTAAAAGAGAATAAGACAAGTGTATCAACTTGCATTTGACAACTCTAACTTTACTTTGTGTAAGATTAATTGAATACATAGCCATTTACCCCTAATCACAGTGTTAGAAATAATTTAAGGCAATGATCATATTTTTCAAATAGTTTCATTTTGTAATTATGTTATTAAGCTACAGTTCATTAACTTAAAAAGTATCTATTAAAATTTTGTCATGATCTGATAAAAAGAATAACCCAGACATTTCATCATGGTAAGCTGATGGTCAAAAATTTGAAGTTTAATCATTCTCATAATAAATAGAAGTTATAAGTTATAGTCAATAATGTCATGAAACCTAAGAATTACCTCCACTTGAGGCTTCTGGAATAAACAGGTTTTGAGATGGAAGTCTTAGAGGTAAATGGTTTAGACAAGGAAGCCTTTCTGGCAGAAGGAGTATAAATTGTGACTAGTCATACAGGTAGGGAATCACAAAAGTAATAGAGAAAAATATTCATTTTACTTGGATACTGTTAGTCCCAAAATAATATCTTCTGGAAAAACTTATGACTTTGAATCCAAAATATAATCAACTTTTCCTAAGTATGAATGATTATTAAATCTAACATGAAGGATATCAATATATTAAAAGTTAATAGTCATATAAAATATACACACATGTTCATAAATGCATAAATTCATACATAATATATACATGCATATGTGAGTACACACATCAATAAATAATTTGCAATAAGTATTTTGTGATTCTTCAAGAGCAACAAAAGCAAATAACTCCTAAGTACATGCAAAATATTGCTAGAACATTATATAGAAAAATCTGGAAGAATGAATGTGCTTATCCTGTAGGGTAAGAAAGAGTTTCTCTAATGGAACATGAATAAACAATTGGGGTATGGCTAAAAATCAAGTAGAACTCATTGTGAAGGGTGATTTCTGACTGTCAGATGAGGAGGAAGGCATCAGCGTAAGCCTGTGGGGTGTGCCTGTGTGCACGTGCACTCTCATGTATCACATAGACACAGGGTTAGAGAGTCAACTAGCTGTCAATAGAAGGGGAGGAAAGTTGGGAAGGTGAAGTGTTTATTGGAGGGATTACAAAGAGAAGAATAAATATAAGGATTGAGTATTTTACAGATCTACATTTCTACATCCAGGAATTTATAGTTTGCTAATTCTTAATAATAATAATAATAATAATAATAATAATAATAATAATGTGTTTACTGCCTTTCAGAAAATCATATTATTATAGTAAACTTTGGTAGGACATTAAGGCCTTCATTTTCCTTTTTGTTTCCCAGGAGACTTTTTATCTTTCCATCATTCTCTTTTTTCTTGAATGTGGCTTAAACATCAGCATTAAATGTAGGTGGCAAGATATTACATTTGTGTCATAAATCCATCTATGATACTTGAATTGATTATGGAGAAACTTCTTATGTTTGCATTAATCATATCTTGTTAATAATATTTGATAGGTTGTTGTTGTTAGGTGCTGTCAAGTTGGTATTCCACTAATATTGATCCTCCTCCTTACAACAGGCAAAACACTATTGTCAGTGCTTCTCTGCTTTTTATAGGGTTTTCAATGGCAGGTTGATTTTGGGGAGTGGGTTGCCAGGTCTGTCTCCCAAGCCTACAGCTCCTGGTGTTCCCAGGCCGTCTCCCATCCAAGTACTGTCTAGGTCTGATGCTGCTTAGCTTCTGAGACACCACAGTTGTAAGGCTGCAGGCATCAACAACTGTAGATGTCTCATATTATATCTAATATGGTGATTACTACTCAGCCCTGTAAATCAGATTACCTAGTTTGTCTTCTCTATCAGATTGAAAGATTCTGGAAGGTGGCAGAAAACACTTAATTCTGACCATGTAGGATTTTACTTAAGATTCAGCTAAATGAATAAGTGTATAATTAAGTAACTGACAGGTGTGAGTGATTGAATGAATAGATGGGTGGATGGATGAACAAATGAGTGATTATCAGCTTTAAAAGGATCACATTATATTTATTGACAACTTCATCTCACACAAAACTTACATTGCACAAGTACTTATAAAATTCCTTAATAATCTTTGTTACCAGTCTACCCAAATGAGAGCCTAATAGATCCTATGTATATTAGTTAAACTTCATCTTGTTAGATTTAACACCTTCTCCTGAACCAATGATATTCAAATTCAGTGTGCCTAAGAATCAGTTTGGGAGAAGGACCTGGCAATCCACTCTCAAGGCAATCCCAAAACAGTCAGCCATTGAAAACCCTATGAGGGTCGCTATGAGTCGGATACCGACTCAACGGCACCTAACAACAACAACAACAAGGATCAGTTGAATAAAAATATCAAAACATCATATTTGTGGTCCCCACACTACAGATTATAGAGCAATCAGTGTAGGGTATTGTTGAGAAATATTAAGTTTTTGTAATAAACACTTCTTAAGATTTCTTTAAAAACAATGAATAAACTTCTTAATAAACCCGGAATGAGCATTTCTAAATACTTAAACAAAACACTTAAATTATTAATGCAGGTTATCCAAGGACCACATGTTCATAAAGACTCTTCTATTGCATTGTCCTAATGCTACTGTTTTATGCATTTACTCTCACATCTAAGTTTATTCCACCCAGAACGCTAATGCTTATGCTCTCCTTTCCCTTGTACAAGTTACCAATTCCACACAAGATAACTCAAGACAAACCTATGGAATTTGCCACAAGAAGAAATTCTGTATAACAATGACATTGGATCATCAACACTGATAAAGCAGGAACTATTTATGTGTATTGGGAGAAGGACCTGGCAACCCACTCACAAAAAAAATCAATCGGCCCCTGAAAACCCTATGAATAGGAGAGAAGCACTGACAATAGTGTTTTGCCTGTTGTCCGTAGGGTCATTATGATTCGGATACCAACTCGAGGGCACCTAACAACAACAACAATTTATGTGTATCTCATTAAATCCATCTATTAATTTTCCAACTTCTTCATAAACATATTCTAGAAGGCCACTTACAGTGCATCAAACATTGCACTTATGAAGAATGATCTTATCATTATAGGGAAAATGTTAATAAGACATTATACTTATTATCTCTAAATTTATAGTCCATTAAGGAATAGAGAAAAATAAACAAGGTAAATTACCATGAGTGGAAAAATAGAGATTCCATAAGGACTTTTAGAAAGTCCAGAGATTGATGCCAAAAAGCTAGGTCAGGGAAACCTCATGGAGAATAAATATAACTGGGATGAAAATGCACCCCATTTCATTCAAGTCTCTCCTGGGTGCAGCTATGGGATTTCTGACTGGTAAACTCCTTCATCAGGAGTAAACCAAGTATTCAATTTCATTTTAATTACTTCAAATCCCAGAAGAGTTAGGGAAATTGCTAATGCAGTCCTGAGGTGAAAATAATGTACCAGTTTTGGCTTCATGCTCAACTGAAGCATATACAAAGCTCACTAATTAGGAGAAGCAAAAAGATAAATTTAAGATTTCATTTAATTGAACACTCATAACTTAGAACACAACAGTTACTTAATTAGATCATTCTTTTACTAATATTTCTCCCATATGCTTAGAAATTCTATCATTAGCTCACCATACATATGGATTTAATAAATTTTTAACCAATTTTTGCATGTTGTTTTTAAATGCCATAGGATCTGATTTGACTCATAGTAGATAACTACCTACCCAAAAGATGGTTTCCACAGGATCTCTCATGAATATTCATCATAAAATTAGAGAAACAACTGAAGAAGAATTATATGACAATAGGGGGCTGATTTCAATTTTCTGACCCGCATTTTCTCTTCTTAAACTATCTCTAACCTCTCTGGAAATGTATTTGGGAAATTATTCGAAGTATAATTGATACAAAATATGAAGTTATTTCCCAACAGAGGTATCCTGTCTTCATCTGTAAATCCTACAAATGCAGATGGAGTTATCTGTAATGATCTCTTATATAGAGATTGTGAAAATAGACAGTGTTGTAAAGATTAGCTACTTCTCTGTAACACTAACTCCATCCAATCTAGTCACTGGAACTCTTCACTTGTGGGTTTTTCCTATTATTTTCTATGTATTCCTGTGTATTTGTATCTACAAACATGTAGGCTTTCCTGTGTGTGTGTGAGCTGTGAGTGTGTGTGTGTGTGTGTGTGTGTGTATAAATATGTCTACATTGAGTTATAGAAAGAACTTAATAGGGAGACTTTTAAATTTTAATTTTATTGCTAAGTTTAAGTACGTAATTTACATTTTTATTGTTGTTAGTTGATGTCAGGTGCCGTTGAATCAGTGTCTGACTCATAAAATCCTACATACAACAAGCGAAACAGTATTGTCAGTACTTTTCTGCTATTCATAGAGTTTTCAATGGTGGATTGTTTTTTGGGAATGGGTTGCCAGGTCCTTCTCCCAAGCCTACAGCACCTGGTGTCCCCAGGCAGTCTCCTATCCAAGTACTAACCAGGCCTGACCCTGCTTATCTTCCGAGATCTGACAGGATCCGACTGCACAGCTGTATGGCTACAGGCATAATTTACATTATCAAGTAATATAACAGCATCATATAAGACTAGGAAATCATGTTATGAAACACAAATATTCCCACAACTCTAACTCATGTCTGCTTATAATTTCTTGATATTTATTCTCATGTCATTGTGATCATATTTTGTCAGTTTACACTCACATTCTTCTCTCTTGCTCTGCCTCCCTTCTCCCTCCCTCCCTTCCTCCTACATCTTAAGACTTTTCCTTGTCACTCTGTCCTTGTTTGTGTCCACTAATTTCTCATTAGTCTACTACTATTTAGCTTTAATCCCTTCCTCTACTGAACCTTTTCTATTTAAAGTCAAAAATGACTTCCAACTTTTATAAATGTAATGGATACTTTCAGGCCTTATATTTATCTTAACTTATTTGGGAATAGGTAGGTAAATTTTTACAAGAAAGAGGGAAAATGAGAAAACAATAGGAAATCATGCTATAAACCTTGAAATGCCATAGTTCAAATATGGCTGAAATGTCTTCCCAGAATGAAGAGATAGAAAAAAAAAAAAAAACCTCTCTCTCACATACACACGTGTGTATATATGTATGTATATTTGAATAAAATTTGTCTATTTTTAATACTTTGCCATTTTGGATCTAAAATTTCAAGATCAATAATGCTATCAATTGCACCATTTGTGTGGATCAGTCTCATAGTCTCTGCTCTAATCCAGGCCTTGTTGGTTTGGTACTTTGATAATTATATTCCTCTTAAGTGGTATCCCAGTTGCCAGACAATTCCCTCACTAATCTAACTTCCATAGACATGCTTAACTTTCACACTTGGAAAATGTTGTGTCATGAAATAAAAATGACTAAAGTTTGATCATGATAACCCAATCATGGTGATAATTTGTGATATTTACATTAATGTATTGTGTATAGTAGTATTTGTCCAACTGTTTGCAATAATATAACTATTTCCACATGCCTCCTGTAAATGTAAGAGAAATATTTTCCTCTGGACTTCTACTGAATATGCATTAATTCCATGCTAGAAAAAGAGCTTTGTTTAGTAGCCCCATTATCATAAACCACAGATAACAAATTGTTTTGATGTTGTTAGCTGCCATCGAGTCAGTATCTGACTCACAGAGACCCTGTGTACAATAGGTGAAACATTATTGTCAGTGCTTCTCTGCTGTTCATAGGGTTAACAACAGTGGATTGATTTTTGAGAGTGGGTTGCCGGGTCTGTGTCCCAAACCTACAGCACCTGATGTTCCCAGGCATTCTCCCAGCCAAATACTAACTAGGCCCAACCCTGCTTAGCTTCACCAGATCTGACAGGATCATACACCACTGGGCTATGGCTGCAGGCAAGATAGCAAATAGTAGTATCTTAAACAAATAATTTGATGCTCATGATTCTCAATACCACAATATCTAAACATTAAAGAAGATAAGGTAATACCTACATGGAGAGGTTATCAGAAAAATGAAATAACATATATAAATGGTTCAAACTCTGTCTGGCACATAGTGATATATAGATACTTTCTCTGAAGTAACATCAATACTTACACATTCACACATATGTATACAGGTATATCTATGAATGTACACATATATAAGATAGCATTATTGTATTTAGAAACCAAAGAGGACACATGCACATATTATTTTCATGGTTGGTTACTTCATGTATTGGGAAAAGCAATAACTAAATCTCAGAATATCTCATGTTTAGTCTAACTGTAAGAAGAGTTACTGTGTAACTCTGGGGAAAATTGCATAATTAGTTAATTAAAATAGACATTATATGCTATATATTTCATGAATGAGGAATCTGAGGTATAGGAATTCTTTGGCATATTTCACAAATGGAAAATCAAATCAAAGACCCAAAGGCAACACCCTACAAAAGTACTGGTGCCTTTTTAAAATGCATGCATTAGATCAAGAGATCTTCAACATTTAGCTGGATGCTGTGGCACACACCTGTAATCCCAGTGACTCAGGAGACTGACTCATGAAGATCATGAATTTGAGGCCAGACATAGCCTACTCTGCTTAGCAAGACCCCATCTCACAACTAAAATTTAAAATTAAATTAAAAATGGGCTGAGGGTTTGCCTCAGTGGCAGAGCACTTGCCTGAGGCCCTGAGCACAAGCAGGAGACCCTGAGTTCAACTCCTAATGCTGGAGAGAGGGAGAGAGAGAGAGACAGAGACAGAGACAGAGACAGAGAGAGAGAGAGAGAGAGAGAGAGAGAGAGAGAAACAATGATCTTCAACGTTCTTTGAAGGGCTGCTTTTACATGATATTATGAAATATCAACTGCAAAATAAATAAGTAATTACAGTAGCCTAGTGAATTAAAATGCATTAAGGCAAAATTTAATATTTTTTTACATTGCCAATAAAATAAAATTCATGTCTGCTGTTTACAGAAAGAAAATATTGTCTCATTTTTACTATGGAATTCATTTTTCATTTTTAAATTTTTAACACAGTGCCAAACATAATAGACATTTAAGGATTGCTCTTTTTTCTCCTTCCTGCTTGTTTGACTGTGATGGAAAACATACACTAAAAACTTCTTTACTGTCACGAACTGCTCCAGTGTATTCAAAAGCTCTGCTAGTAACAATAGATTCCTTTATGTCAAAATTACCTTTATCAAAATATTTCTTCTTTCTTCTTTGATTCAAAAGCGTGTTTTACAATAGCAGCGCCATGCCTATATTAAGTAAAACCCTTCAGGAAGTAGAATTGAATAGCATAATATGCTCAGTGCCAAAGTTCACACTTTCTTGAACCTTAGAAATGTCACCTTCTCTTGCAGGTTTCAGAAAGTGTCTCTTCACTTGGAATGTAACAAAGCTTCAAAGGTTCCACAGTCAGACTCCAGGCCTGTAATTGGAGGGTAGATATCTCCTCACTGAAAATAGTGCTGAAAATAGAATAGAAATAAGCCAGATGGTCCTGACTAGAAGCTCAATGAGAAAGGTTATGTGTTAATAAGTCCTCAGCTGTGGATTAGGAAAAAATGTTTAATGGAGAAATACTATTATAGTGTAAGGAGGATTGTAAGAACTATAAACAACTTTAGAGATATTTAAGCTAAATGCTTCATTTTGAATCAAGAAACTTAAGTATTGAGAGGTTAATAATTTAATGTCTTTAGCAAATTAATGAAAATTGGGGATTAGAGTTCAGGAGTTCTTACTATTACTGAAACGTAACTTAATACATATTTTCAGTGTGCCATGTAATATGTAGAATGCACATCATGACAGCTGACCAGAGATAACCATTCTGTTAGTATCCAAACTATTATTTTCCATTATTATAGGTGAACTAAAATTGAGCATTCATGAACTTCTAACTATATATGAAGTTACTAAAATTTTATGTTCTGAGCAGAAAATGAAGTAGGATAAAAATTGTCAGCATAAAAGAAGTATTACATTACTGCAGAAAAAGATAACTTATTTTCAAATCTAAATGTTCACACACACACATACACAAAATAACTTTTCCTGCCTCTACAGTTCAAAGAGTGAAAATAAACATGAAAAGAAAGAACATATTGCACACTGGGACCCTAAGGAACACTTAGATAAGAAACAGAGAGCTAAAACATCTAAAGTCACAGGAAAATTTTATAGCTCATGTTACAAGAAAGCAAGGCAAATCTTCTACACTGATCACATTATGGACTGATTATATCAACACTGTACTTGGAATAAGTAACTAGGAAAAGACAAATTGAGTAATAAAGGTTTGGCTATGAAAATTTAACAAACTCCTAAAAACTCAATGTGAAATGATTGAAATATTACATCAGCGGGAGGAGTCAGATTGAACCAACCCAATTGTTATTCCACTGATAAAACTGGGCACAAGTTACTCTCAGCTCTTTTAACATTAAGAACCAGAAGATGATGTCATAATCTTCAGAGTAATCAAATATGCTTAAAATTGCATAAGTATGCATACATCTATGCTATTTGGGAGTATATTTCTAACTTTGGAGTTATTCATAAAAGAATACTTTATTAGCATTATGAATATCTGAACTTAGAAGACTCATTTGACTCATTTGATGTTGTTATGGCTATACAAATACCAAACTGTCTACAGCCATACCACCCTGGTGTCCCATCTCACCATATTTTGGAAGCTAAACAGGATAGGCCTGGTTAGTACTTGGATGGGAGACAGCCTGGGAATATCGGCTGCTATAGACATGGGAGAAGGGGCTGGCAGTCCACTACCGAAACAATCAGCTATTAAAAATGCTATGAATAGCAGAGAAGCATTGACACAGTGCTGGGCATGACACAGTGTTGGTTAGTATTTCCTTTGGTTATATATAGGATCACTATGAGTTGGACCTAACTCAACAGCCTAACAACAACCATAAGATTGGAGTTGGGAACTCTACCTGCCTGAGCACCAAGATTTTCTCATGGAGGTATAATATAAACAGGTAAAGTAGCAGAAGTCCCTCACCATACATCATCAAGGACACACGCAGGGATGCACACATACACACTCATCCCTTGGAAGTCCATCTAGGGGTGCTCTGTGTTGACACAAAATTGCAAGGTCTGAGGCAGTTGTCATGATATTCAACATCAGAACTCTAAAACCAGTGCTATGTGGTTGCTCAGCATCATTTGTAAAATTGGAGAAATCTAAACTTAATTTTCAATGGAGTAGTTACTACTGAACATAGAGTATTTGAGGTTTTGATAGCTATATCATAGGTTTGGAGGTTTTTTTCTTTATTTATAAATATTTCATGGCCACGTGACTCCAATATTTTATTTTATAATTTATTTTAACTGATATATAAAACATAAAAGTTGTACATATTAATGGAGTATCATGTAATGCTTTGTTGTATGTATAGAGAGCATAATGGTGAGTCACAAGCATATTTATGTCCTCAAAGCTTTTTCATGTCATTCTTTACACTGAAAACTTTCATAATACTTTCTTCTGCCTTTGTGAAATGTACAGTGTATTACTCTCATCTATAGTCCTCTTCTACAATGTCACACCAGAACTTGTTGGTCCCAAGTACAATTTCTTGTCCTTAAGTGCCATTGAGTTGGTGTCCGACTCATAGTGACCCTATGTACAACAGGCAAACCATTATCATCAGTGCTTCTCTGCTATTCACAGGGTTTTCAATGGCTGATTGTTTTTTGGGAGTGAGTTGCCAGGTCCTTCTCCCCAGCCGACAGCACCGGGTGCTCCCAGGTGGTGTCTCATCCAAGTACTAACCAGGCGCGACCCTGTTTAGCTTCTGAGATCTGACTGGATTGGACACAGTGGTATGGCTGCAGACTCAACTACTCTCTGGGTTGCTTCACAATGGTATATTATGAGAAAATGGCTGAATGACAGAAAATCTTGACATTATCTTATCCTTTGTTTAAAAAACAACTAAACGTAATTAGAAAATTAGAAAATATGAGTAATCTTAAATACTTAAAAGGCAGATGCTGGCATATCATACCATAGTGTTGTTACTACTTGTTGCTATTGAGTTAGGGTCTGACTCATAGTGACTCTATGCATAACAGGTGAAACACTATTATTAGTGCTTCTCTGCTATTCATAGGGTTTTCAATGGCTGATTGTTTTACAGGATTGGGTTTCTGGGTGTTTCTCCCAAGCCTACAGCACCTGGTGTTCCCAAGTCATCTCCCATCCAAGTACTAACCAGGGCTGCCCCTGTGCCAGGTCCAGATCCACTCATGATGGGTAAACAGAGTCCCCACATGAGGAAGAGTACCTTTAATAAAGGAAAATCCACCAAAAAGGGATGAGTACTCCTAGCCTAGGAGGGAAAGTCTTCTGAAAAGAGAATAGTACCTCCAAAAGGTCTCTTCATGGAAAAGGACTTGGAACCCTATCTGTTCTTTTTCTTAAATTTTAATTGGTCATATAAAATCTTCTGGCTCTGTGAGCAGTGCTGATTCAAATTGGGAGTTGACAAGCCCTAGCAGGCTTTCTTTAGGGGAATTCCTGAATGACTTCCAACAGCGTGATCTCCTTAAGTCAACACAAACTAAAATCTTTGTATGGACAGCTCTATAGTATGCAAACCATTCTGATAAGATAAAGCACCCATTTGTCATAACAAATGGACTCAGTGGGGTGACACACAGGTAACAGTTAACCACCCCTAATTCCTGCATAAAGTTAAGAATAGTTAAGTGAATTAGACACAGGAGGTATAGGTGCTCAGTTCATCTTGGTTTATCTCTTTGAAATAAAACACAATTTGTCTCTGAGTTAATCTTTTACTTTGATTACCAATTTAACACTCATGTGATAAAGAGATTGTTAACAAAACGTTGATATAATCCATCAATGCTACCAACTTCCTTGTCTCTTTTCTGACCTTTCATAAGATTTAGTGAACTGTAATTCTGTATAAATAGGCTGGGCTATTTGGAAATAAATGGAACAAGATCACACTGCCTCCGTGCTGCTGTGTCTGTTACCCATTGCCGACTCCTCATCCGCCTTCGGGAAACCCTGGATTCTATCTAGGCTACAGCTGGTCTGCGGCACCCGTGCTTAGTGGTATGGCTGCAGGCAAATATAAGTTGGTATCTGTTAATCAACCTTTCCCACCCCAACCCCAATTGTCCCTAGCCTCTAGTAACTACTATTAAACTCCTGACTTCTATGAGATCAGGTTTTAATAAGATTCCATATATGAGTGAAATCACACAGTACTTGTCTTTCAGTGCCTGGTTTATGTCAATTAACATAATTATTTCTAGTTCCATTCATGTTGCTGTAAATGACAGAGTATCATAAATTTTTCTGTGGCTGACTAGTATTCTTGTGAAAGTACGTATCACAGTATACTATTCCTCTGTTGATGAGCACTTAGGTTGTTTATATTTCTTGGTTATTGGGAATTGTGTAGCAATGAACATTGTTATATAGATTTATATTCAATGTACTGATTTTATTTCCTTTGGCTATATGGTATACCAATTAGTGGGATTTCTGGATCATATGTTACTTCTATTTTTTATTTTTTTTAGAAACCACAATACTATTTCTAATGATAGCTGTCCTAGTTTATTATCCTACCATGGTGTGCAAGTGTTCTGTTCTCTCCATATCCTCATGATCACTTCTTACCTTTAGTGTGTTGATAATAGTCATTCTTCCTGGTATGAAGTGTATCTTCTTGTGGCCTTGATTTGCAGTTTCCTCATCATTAGTGATCCTGACCATTTTTTCATTTACTTCTTGGTCATTTGTATGTCTTCTTTGGTGAAATGTTATTGTCCTTTTATTTTTTGTTTTAATTTGTTGTTATTTTTGTTTTTCATTATTGAGTTTTTATAATAACCAGTTTTCACAAGTTTGCAAGGAGTTCCTCCCATTTTGTAGGTTGTATCTGACTTGACACTCTACAGCTGTAGCACTGTGGCGTCTGATCTTGCCAGATCTCAGAAGCTCAGCATAGTTGGGCCTGGTTAGTACTTGGATGGGAGATCACTTGGGAACAGGAGATCCTGCAGGCATGGGAGAAAGACCTGGCAACCCACTCCCAAAAGTCAATCTACTGTTGAAAATCCTATGAATAGCAGAGAAGCTCTGACAATAGTGTTTTGCCTGTTCTACATAGGGTCACTAAGAGTCAAACACTGACTCAATGGCACCTAACAACAACAATCTGATTTGAAAGCACCTAACAATAACAGGGCTGGAGTTTAGCCCAGTTGGTAAAGTGCTGCTCTGCAGTCTCTGAGGTCCCAGGTTCCATTCCCAGAACCACAAAAATGGGAAAAGGACATGGCAATCCACTCTCAAGGCAATCCCTAAACAATCAGCCATTGAGAACCCTATGAGGGTCCCTGTGAGTCAGACATGACTCAAGACTCAATGATACCTAACAACAACAACAACAACAACAACAACAACAAGAATAACAGTAATCTGCACTCTGTTGATTGCTTCCTATGCTCTACAAAAGCTTTTTCCAAGTTTGATCTAATCCCTTTTGTCTATTTTTGCTTTGTTTCCTGTGCTTTTGGGGTCTTTCCCCAAAATGTGACCATTCTAATTTCCTTAAGCACTTGTCCTATGATTTCTTCTGTATTTTTATACTGTGAAGTCTTATATCTAAGACTTCAATCACTTTTAATTAACTTTTGTAATTGATGAGAGATAGTGTTTTAGTTTTATTCTTGTGCATATAGATAACCAATTTGCCCAGCACTTTATTTATTGAGAAAATTGTCCTTTCTCCAATATATGTTTTTACCTAGGCATAGTAGATCAGACCTGTAGTGCCAGCTACTTAGAAGACTGAGGCAAGAAGATCTACTGACCTCAACCTTCTGTGCCTCACCTTTGCTTACTATCCCACCAAGATGTGTTATACTCTGAGGTCACAGCCTACCTAACTCAGCACAACACTCAAATAAGACCAAATTCTATACTGTTGTGGGCTGCATAATCTTGAGTTGAACTCATGGCCAAAGACCACAGCAACCAGTCACAGGTGATTGCTACCTAGAAGTCTGATAGATTAGAGCAATATGTCATACACTGGCACTGAAGCTATTCCAGAGGCTCCATCCACTGGCATTTCGCCTGTTCTACAGGTGGGTGGTGACCATTAGGATCTGTCCTATGTTAGGTTTTACCAACCTAGCACTGAATTTCAAGGAAAAATCTTCTGATTACTGCCTTGATCTATCCCCAGAGAGTGGGTCTTACACCACACTATGTTTCCCATGGCTCAGATAGTGCTAGTGAAGGCAGTCTCTTAACCACCTAGGCTGAGACTAAGCTGAATTTCACCAGAGTATCCTTGTGGCAAGGACCTGCACACTCTTAAGTGTGCACTAAGAACCACACTGTAGCTGGTTGTGATTTTATCCAACATGCAGCGTCACTAGGATGCAGATCTCTGAGTGATACTGAGCAATTCTAGAGCCCAGTCTTTGAGCACTGGCTGATAATAGCAGTGTTGCCCAAGGTTGTGGAATGGGTGATGAATACAGTCTCTTGGCCACCAAGGCTGGTGCTACTTTGGGTTGCATCTGAGTCTCACAGCCACAAGAACCTGCATAGTCTCAGGATGGGAACAGGTGTGACCCAGGCCAGCTCTAAGGCTGGCTGTCATGCAGGCCCAATGGCCAAAGCCTGAATCTGTCCTACCAGTGCACAAGTACATGCCTAATGGTGGGGCTGGTCTAAAGGCTCCACAGCTCTGGCCTACATACAAGGACTTCAGCTTCCACTGGGTGTTGAGTCTCACAGTGATGGGCCTGGCACATGGCTCCAAGACAAAACTCTGTGATAGGTTTTGTGCCCTGCTTCACAGCTGTTAGAACCTTGCTCCCTGCCCTGCTGTCTGGGTTTAGAAGAGGGGTGGTAGAGGCACTCATCCATCTGACCTAAAGCAGTTCCAACAACTCTGTCCGTGGGCACTATCCTGGCAGAAAGAGTCATTGGGCTTTCTCTTGGACTGGGTTTCACTTTAGTAGGCTTAGTAATGACTTTCAAGTGTAAGACTGGACTCAATTCTCTCTTCGTCCTCTAAACTGGAAGTATCTTTAAGTATCTTTAAGCTGGGCTGCTTGGAGTTGAAGAAGGATTGACATAAGCAACTCTTTCATCTTTGCTTCCTTCAATATATCTTTTCATTTTGTCATACTAAAACACGTCACCATGGTCTCTCAGCTGACTTCCTTAGCTCTGTGAAGATAGTTTGGTGCATACATGGCTGCTTAACTTGGGGTGTCTGTGGGAAGACAATCACTGGAGGATTGTAGCTGCCATCTTGCTTTGCCTTCCTATATTTTCTACCTGTTTTCTCTATTCAAACTCCTGAAAGTAATTGGGTGTGGTGGACCATGCCTGTAATTCTGGCCTAGCACTTAGGAGGTAGAGGCAGAAGTATCCTTGAACTCAGTAGTTAGAGATCAGCTTGGGTAACACAATGAGATCCAGTCTCAAGAAAAAGCAAATGAACACCAAGCAAAAACCCCTAACTAAAACTTTTATCGCATAACACAGCATGATATCACTTGATATATTTAATATTTTTCTACTTCATGTAAGAAACTTATTTTGCTATTATTGAGATAGTCATCTAAACAATCAATAAGGTAAATTATTTTAGGTAATAAAATTATTTATATGTTGATACACACATGCAAACACAATTCTGTATAATGTAATTATTTATATTTAGTAAATATAAATATAAAATCATACGGAGTCCTCTATATCACAAATAATCCTTATCATTATAGAGTACACACATAAAATGCCAAAGAAGATAGGAAACAAGCAATATATAAATTTCCCTGTATTTTTCATAGAAATTTTGTTGAAGGTTAAGTTAGAAGTTACAAATTGAGTTCATTTTCCAACCCAACTCTTAGAAGAAATTTGGGGTAAGAATCTGACATTATATCTAGTTTCAGCAGGAAAAGATGTACTTGGGGGAAAAAATATGCCTTCCACAGTTCATAATAGAGGAAGTCAGGCCATGTATTTCATAGACTAACAATCTAAGGACTTAAATAACAATCATTACATCCTCTGAATCAAGTGGCACCAGGCACAAAATTTCTCAAGAATCACGTCATGACTCCTGTCTTCATGGACTTTGTTTTCACAGGAAAGTCTTCTGTGAAGCAAGCATCTAGGAGATGTAGAGTTACCTATAACAAATTAGTGACTTCTACAATATATACTGGACATAATGTTAGAGCTCAGCAGTTTATAAAATCAAAGCAATAAAATTGTCATGGTGATTGGAGGAAAATAGCTATTCTTAACCTAAATAAATCATATATGAAAATAATAAAGTTGCTAATGTTTAACAAATAATTAGAAGTCAAAAAATTAAAGTTGCCATTTAGAGAGAAATTTTCATTTATATCAACACACCATAATGTCAAATAACTAGGAAAAGCTAATGAGCTATGTAAGAGACTTCTACATTGAAAATAAAAATCATCCCTGAGAAAACTTAAGATCTAAATACTAGAGAATATACAATATTCATTAGTTGAAGGAAAAATGTATAAGGGTATCAATTCTCAAATTGGTCTCAATTGAATTTTCAGTCAATATGAATGAAGATGTATGTGTTATGGCATGCATTTTAATAATTATATATATAGTTTATGGAAAGGCAAATATCAAATAGAGTCAAGATAATCTTGAGAAAGAAAAACAGAATTGAAGAATTTATACTAATATTTCAAATTTGTGGTAATTATTGGCACAAAGATAGACATTTAAATATATGGAAAAATAGAGTTTAAAAAACAAATCTCCATTTTTTTCAGTACTTGAGGATTTGAAGCCAGGGCCTTGCACATACCATGCAAAGGCTCTACCACTAGGCTGCACCACAAACCCATTATTTTATTTTTTTAATCTTGAAATAGGGCCTTGATAAGTTACATAGGCTACCTCAGGCCTTGAGTCTGCAGGCTTCTTAACTCTACCTCGTGAGCTGCTGGAATTACACTGTAGCCACTGCATCCTGCCAGATCTATAATTCTAATATTTGCAACAGATAGATAAGTCATTTAAAGTAAGTGAGATGATAATAGCACTTTAATATTTGGTGCTGGAGAAACTGGCTGTTTATGTGGGCAAGCAACGTATCTTGACCCCTACCTCAGAATATTCATAAAATTTCAATCAATATGGGCTACTTTTTTAGTACTTGGGGAAAAATTGAACCCAGGGCCTTGCACATGCTAGCCAAGTGTTCTACAATTAAGCTGCATCCCAAGACCCTTTTTGATTTTTTATTTTGAGACAGATTTCTCTCTAAATTGCCCAGGCTTCCCTGGTCCCAAATTCACAATCCTCTTGACTTTGTGTCCCAAGGTGCTGAGATTATAGTCATGTGCCACAGTGCCCAGTCAAGATGGATTGCTGACCTAAATGTAAAAGCTGAAATAAACAAAGTCCTAGAATAAAAAGAAAAAAAGAGAATGCTTTAAAATTAAATAAACATGCTAAAAATGAGACAAAAAATGATGAAAAGGACTTATTAAAATGAAATATTTTCCAAAATACATTAACAATATGAAAAGCTCATCACAGACTAGGATAATAATATGTTACTACATTAATATTATATGTGTGGTATATATCTCAAAAAGATATAGTATGTTATGTATGTACATAAAATACATGTATCTAGAATACATAAAGAGCCACTATAAACTAATAAGAAAGGGACATGAAAACTGTGCAAAAGGCTAAGTAGGCAGTTCAAAATAATAACATTTTTTAGTTTATAGCTGTTTTAAATGCTCTATTATTAATGTGTGAAAAATATTCAACATAATTAGTAATCAGGGAAATGAAAACTATTACTACAGTGATGTTTACTACACAGTCACCAGAATAGTAAAAAGTAAAATGAATAAAAATATTAAGTTGGTAAACATCTATACAAGCTGAAAATCTTATAGTAAGATTCTATTTCATATATACTATAATAGTAGTTGTTGTTAGGTGCCCTGGAGTCGGTGTCCAGCTCATAGCTTACAACAGGCGAAACACTACCATCAGTGCTTCTCATAGGGTTTTCAATGGCATACTGATTGTGGCATCCAATCCCCTCAGATCTCAGAAGCTAAGCAGGATCGGGCCTGGTTAGTACTTGGATGGGAGACCACCTGGGAACACCAGGTGCTATAGGCTTGGGAGACCGACCTGGCAATCCACTCTCGAAAATCAATCCACCATTAAAAACCCTATGAACAGCAGAGAATCACTGACAATAGCGTTTCGCCTGATGTATGTAGGGTCGCTATGAGTCAGATACCCACTCAACCCCGCATAACAACAACAACAACAATAGAGTACCTAATCCATAACTCTATCATCTATCAGTTTCTCTATAAAGTGGTACTGTGTGTTGTCCAAGCACTTTGAATAACTGACAGTACCTAGGAAGGTTAAGCATATACTTATTCTAGATCCTTATTACCCAACTTACAGAAACAAAGGCATACATCAACCAACAGACAAATACAAAAATGTTCTCGGTAGCTTTATTCAAAATAGTCAAAACCTTGGAGAAAAATAAAATGCCCATCAGTGAAGTAAATTCATAAAAATGGAATACCACATTTAAAAAAAAAGACACTACTTGTAGACACAAGAACATAGGTGAACCTCATCGACATTGAATGAAAGTCACCCTAAAGAGCACATACTGCACGATGCCATTGACATACGCATCACCTTTGGAAAGAATAAATGGCAATGATGTCAGTATAATGGTAACTTTAGAGTGAGGGGAGAGTGGTATTGATTGGAAAGAAGCATGAAGGAAGTTTTTTAGGTTTTGGAAATTCCCTATATCTTGGCCTAAGTGGTAATTACTTGGGTTATTCATCTGTAAATGTTTATTAAGTTGTTCACTTAAATCTAGTGCAGATTATTACATACCTGTTATACTCCAATAAAATTACAAGTTATTAAATGTTTCTCATAATTTATAAGGGGCTGGGATTTGGCTCAGTTGGTAGAGTCCTGCGCTGCAGTCTCTGAGGTGCTGAGTTCCATTCCCAGCACCGCAAAAATGGGAGAAGGACCTGGCAATCCACTCTCAAGGCAATCCCGAAACAGTCAGCCATTGAAAACCCTATGAGGGTCGCTATGAGTCAGATACCGACTCGACAGCACCTAACAACAACAACAACAACTGTAACAAACTATTGCCTGCAGCCATAGCCCTGTGGCATCCGATACCGTCAGATCTCAGAAGCTAAGCAGGGTTGGGCCTGCTTAGTACCTGGATGGGAGACCTCCTGGGAACACCAGGTGCTGTAGGCTTGGGAGAAGGACCTGGCAACCCACTCCCAAAAATCAATCTGCCATTGAAAACCCTATGTACAGAGGGTCGCTATGAGTCAGATACCGATTTGAAGGCACCTAATAACAACATATTTTATAATTAGATTCCTTGTCACTGAAAATGTAACAATATTAACATTTTAACAGCATATGTTACATATTGAATCCATTTTAGAACCTGAAGGCATTTTAGAGATTATGTAATCCGGTATTTATGAAAGCATGCCCTATGGGGTCTACATTTAGGAGAATTGTCCTCTGACAAGCTAATTAAAAGAGGACTCCCAGGACATACACCAGTCTTACTGACCCTCAAACTCTCAGACTTAGAACTGTCTATGTTCAATGCATTCCCTAAATATTTTTAGGAGTATGAAACTTTGAAAACTAATTCAGTATTCAGTTTACAGTTACAATTTAAGTATTGGTTCATGCAAGTATATATAAAACTCAAATGACTTTCTCACTAAGAATCAATAACTTTGGGGAATACTTATTTACACAAGGGGTACCAAGTCCCATTTTATCTTCATAACAACAGAGTTTTGTAGTTGTTATTCTTAGTTTTTATATAAAGATACAAATTCCCAGAAATGTTAACAAGCCCAACATCAAAAAGCAAGTAGAAGTATGAACCAGGATTCATTCAAGTTCCCGTCTTCTGAAATAGTCTGCTGTCATTGTTTGATTTCCACCATATGGTAGATGACAGATAACTGCCCAACCTCCATAGTTACCAATCTGTGAAGACTATGTTAGAAATAGCAGGACTGTAGGATGTGTAATTAGATAATTTGACAGGGTGAATAAATTCTATGTCTTTTCCAAATGTTTTTGTCATGTATTTTTTTTTTTTTTTTTTTAGTACTGGAGGGTGTTAAACCTAGGGCCTCACATATGCTAGTCAAGTGCTCTACCACTGAGGTGCAGTTCCAACCCCATTTTGAGACAGAGTCTTGCTAACTCATGTGCAGAGTAACTCTGACCTCAAACTCACTATCCTCCTGCTTCAGCCTCCTGAGTTGCTGGCATTTCAGGCATGCACCAAGGTGCCTGGCTGTCATTTCCTCTTCTTTTATTTTTAAACAATGTTGCAGAGTTTATTAAATTCATGCTTTTGGCTAATTGTGGGTACTGAGAGAGAGAGAGAGAGAGAGAGAGAGAGAGAGATTAAGAGCGTTATCCAAATTTGGACATAGGTTTCTCAAGAAAGAAAAGAAGGAAAGAAGTCCAGTTATTCATAATCTCTCATATGAAGATCCAGTAATTATTAAAATGGCATTTATAATATTTGGAGAGGTACAGCTATCTGCTTTGCAGTCAGCACTTGTTTTCATTTTGGAATCTTTGTATATAATATTAACAAAGTGCTCTGTGGTGGGAAGTTTAGACTTGGCTTAAAAACTTTAACCTTTTATTGTGGGATGAGAGTGAAGATTAGATGAAAGTCTCCCAGAAAATAAAACAAAGATTAATTTTCTTTAATTCCATATTTGGAAGAAAAACCCACAAGCAGCATCTTTCATGAGACAAAGTTATGTAGCACCCACTGCAGACCAGTGATCATGAAGCCAGACAACATTTCAGAAACTCCTCATATAAAAATGTAGAAGACAACTATTCAGAACTATTGTATATCAATAATTTTTCAGAAATTTCTTTTGTGCATTTAGGTGTGCCTTAGCTGCAATTTAGAAAAATATAGTAAGAAGTAGGTATTATTATTATCCCCATTTTATGAACTGAGCCAGTTGTTTAAAATCCCTCAACTAGTTGATATTTACATGTGAGCTCAATTCTGGAATGATTTCTTATCCTTACTTCTCTGCTCACACATGGCTTCATGTATGTTTTTATTATATTATCATTATGTCCTGCCTTGTACGTGACAAAAATACTTGCAGAATAAGAACCTCCCTCTCTGGCTAGGTTTGTAGATACTTCAGTGCACAAAAACGCAATAGAGTGAGATCTCTGGAGAGCCCAACAGGAAAAGTTGAGCTGACACCATTGCTAACTGCTAAAATAACAGGTAACAACTATTGAAAACCTATGGGATGAGGACTACATCACATATTTTATTTGCATTATATCATTAATTCAACAAATACTTCTTGTTTCTCGATAAAGCAACAAAGACATGAGGATAATGTACCTGTCATGACACAATGAGAAAGTAACAACGGTCACTTAAATGCAAATTTTTAAACCCCATCCGATTTCCCCCCATGGACAAAATACCAACTTGCCCACTCCATGCCTTAATTTTGTTGTTCATTGCCCTAATTAAATATTAGTATGAATTCGGACTATTCTGGATATCATTTTGAATATAACATCCTGTTAGTGAAGATATGTCACTTAGCTTTTACTCAGAAAGAAATAAAACTACTATTCATTGAAGACCCCTGTTCTCAGTTGAAGTAATGAAAAAAAAATTCAGATACAATGAGGATTTTCTACACTGCCTGAGTCTTATCAACCTTTCAGCAAACAGTTCTATAAAGAATAATGTTAATCAATTGTAACTTCAGAGATTTAGTGTAATTTTCACAGTGAGTGTAGCCATTGGAAACAAAAGCTTAATAAGTTTAGCTTCTTAGCACTCAGCAAATTGATCTCAAAAGAGACATAAGGATGGCAGGCAGCATGTGAACAGTAAGATACTTTACACACATATATTCATTCAAGATAAGGTGATTTATCTAGCTCAATAACAAATACACAGATTTAGTTTATTGTACTGCTTAAATATTACATGAGAGAAGGAAAGATAGTTTGAAATTGGATGGCCTTCTTAAAAAAGCAAACTCCATTAATATTATCCTTTCATTCAACAAATATTTGTTATGATAAGAAAGAGCCATCCTACAATCATAAAATATTGGTCATGTCAGACACATAAAGTTTCAACCTCCCCAATTGCCCTCTATTTCACTTAGAATAAAACGTAGTTGTCAAAGATCCATTAACCTTCCCTACACCACTACCTTTTTTATGTGACTTCCTTCTATTATACTTCTTTTACTAGGCTCCAGCTGGCATCAGCTTCTTGAACATGCTACATAAGCCTCTGCCTGAGGCCTTTGACTTCTCAGCTTCCTTTGCTAGGAATGCTTTCCTTGCAGGTAATGACATGTGGTATTCTTTCCCCTTTTTCAGAGCTTTAGCTATCTTACCAAGGAAGTCTTTCTTGCCACACTGATTCTCCCCTCTTCAGAATTTAACTGTTTTTCCTGCTTAATTTCTCCCTCTACTATTTACAACCCTCTATCCACCCTATATCTTTACACATAGGTAAATGCCACACAGGGCAGGTTTTGTTTACAGCTGTATCTTCAACTCCTGGAACCATGCCTAGCACTTAAAAAGCACTCCATAAATACATGTTTAATAAATAGGCAAAATAATGAATGGCTGGATGGATGAATTCATGGGAAGATCTAGAAGAGGAAACCAAGTCCACACAAGTTCGAAAGGCCAAAAGTGAGAATGATCTTGTGTTTGAGGGATAGAAACAAGGGTAAATGAGAATGAAAACAACTGATGTGAACTGCAGGCAGGCTGGTCAGCCTGTAGAGTACTGTACACTGTGCAGAAAATGTTAGACTCTGCTACAAGTACAAAAATAATTCTTTGGAGGTTGGTAAGGAGGAACTGGATGGTATATTCCTGACTTTTGTGAGGATAGTTAAATTCATGAGGACAAGAGAGTAACTACTACTGATGGCAAGGTGGGAAAGTTGAACTTTGTGAGCAGGTAGGTAGTAGAAAAATTCTTCTAGGTTGTTGCGTAAAAGTTTTAAGAATTGCTGAGAAGAAAAGAGACGTTCTGCTGGGATCATCTTCTCTTATGATCATTCACTCTTTCAGCACATGATTACTGAGTTCTGGAGAACTTTATGTGGTACTGTGGGGGGATAAAAAGACAGCTAACAGTCTATTTTTATGTTATTGTATTGGCTTTGTTTTGAAAGAGTTTATTTTCCCATTGGAATTTTGGTTATAACTATAGTAAAGCAAGACTAAAGGAAAAAACAGTAGCATTCATGGACAACTCAAGATATATCAGGTCCAGGGACAAGTGCTTAATATATGTTATTTTATTTAACACTCCTAAATTACTTTGATGGATGAGATGGATAAGTTAAAGAGGTATGAACTAATTTTTTCAAGGACAAGTACAGCAGGTTCATATTTTTTTTGCTCCAAATGTCCTGTGCTTTCTTCCATAGCAGATTCAGCACTGAAAGGCCATGGCTCAGATAGTAATCTGGATGCTCACTGCTTGGATGATTAAGAAATAAACACAGAGATTCATATGTTCACAGGCAATAAAATTGGGGGAAAATCAATCTAAACTTTAAAATAGAATAGATTTAAAAAGCTCTGAAAGAATGTCCATGGATCTGTTTTTAAAGAAGAGAATGTTTTAGGCCTAATTTAATATTATTATTAATTTTTATTTACTCTATAATTATTTAGTTTAAATTCAGCTTTGATCTCAGGCATAAATAGAATATTTCTTTCAAGGAACCAGGGCTAATCTTTCTTCTTCAAGTAAAAATGATTCCTGTGGCAAACTTCTAATTGACTACCGGTCAAAATTAAAGTAAATGTTCTTTTTTTGCAATCCAATGTGGAAAAATGATTCTAGAACTTCCCTTAAAATTACTGAAATACTAGGGTTTATGTTACCTTCCTAGATTTTGCTTTTGTCCTCAGATACACTATGAATGTATTGTCCCCAAAAGGCAAGCTAGTTATTAGTGTCCTCAGTCATCCATTCCTAACTGCTCTGATTTCTCCCTTATGAAACTGTCAAAAGTAAGGGATTCATTCCAATAATAACAGCAAGATATCCACTAAACTGTGCTCCCCTCAAAAAAACACATATGTCAAAAAACCTCAGAATTTTATAAATATAATACATATATAAATAAAATAAATGCATAAAATATAGTAAATATATAATAAATATAACAGATATCATGTTGAAATGGACATAGGCCTTGAGGGAATCAAAATTCAGCAGGATAACAGCCTGGAATTTGGGGTGGGGGGATTCCCTCTCAGTTTGAGATAACTTTGGCTGACAGCTAATTCTACACATTTCTTGGCTTTTGCTTTAGCATTTCATTTCATCCTCCCTTTATTGAAGAGGACTTTTAGAGTGGTTTACTCTTAGTTGGCCAATCTGTAAATAAATTCATTTTTTCTTTCATCCATTTCTATTACTTTTTCTTTCTTTTTTTGTGAGGTGGGGGTTCTTGTGTGTTGAAGCCAGGGCCTTATTCATACTTTACAAAGTACTTTACTACTGAGCTCTACTCCCAGCCCATTTTTATAATTTTTGATCTTGAGACTGGGTCTGACTAAGTTATTTAGGCTGTCTGTGCCCTTGAATTTGCAATCCTCTTGCCTCCACCTCCTAACTCACTGGGATTACAGGTGTGCACCACCATGCCAGGCTCACCCATTTATGTTTCTTAAATTTCATTTAAAGTTTACAATGGTGATTTCCAGGTTATGTTATTATATGGGAAAAGGGTCAATGCAGATGTAATTACTTAAAATGGAGTCAGCATGCTTCTACAGGCCTACTAATCCAATGTGATTGTTATTGTTGTTAGGTGCCCTCTAGTCATGTCTGACTCATAGAGACTCTCATAGGGTTTATAATGGCCGAATGTTTCAGAATCATCTTGTGGTTACACTGTCAAGTCCTTCTCCCATTTTTGTGGTGCTAACACCTCATAAAGTACTGAATAGCACTATACCAACTGAGCTAAACCCCAGCCCAATGTGACTGTTGTCCTTATAAGAAGACTACCATGTATCCAATGTGACCGGTATCCTCACAAGAAGACTGCCACATGAATAGACAGAGAATGACATGTGCCAATGAAGCAGAGATTGGTGTTTTGCAACTGCATGCCAAGAAAGACCAAAGACTGTCTAACTGCTTTTCTATCAGAAGCCAGAAAAAAACAAGGAAAGATTCCTCAAATTTCAGACTTCTTTAATAGGCGTCAAGCCAGTTTTGAATCATAGTGTCACTATGTACAACAGGATGAAACACTACCCAACACTGTGCTATGCATGTGATCTTTTTATGTTTGAGCCTGTTGCAGTCACTGTGTTTCTTTTTATTTTGAGTTGTGCCACATCAGCAAATAAAGGACTCAGGGGCTTTACTCCATTCTTGTCAGTAAGGTAGAATCTACTTTGAGGAGGCAGCTATTCTTGCTTTCCCTAGTTGGTCTTGGTCTGGAAGCTCAGCTGAAAACTGTCCTCCATGGGTCCTGTTGGCATCTGAAATAATGGTGGCATAGCTTTCAGCATCACAGCAACACCAGGGCCCCACAGCATAACAAGCTACAGATGTGGGGATTAAGATTTCTAGCATCTAGGAATGAGAGAATATTTTTCTGTTATTTTAAGCTATCAAGTTTGGGGGCATTTGCTTTAGCAGCCAGAAGAAACTAATACACATTACAATAGCCATTAGAGATCACAAGCATTGTTGTAACGGCAATTATCAAAGTAATTCTCTTTTTACAACTATTATATGTAATTTAAGCACAATGCTTTTTTTCTGAGCATAGTGTGCTTATTTCTCAGGTATCTGCTCAATTCTTTCCTTCAGTTTATTAAATTCTCCATTGTTATGTTTCCTCCCAAAAGAGGCCTAGTCTAACCACCCTATTTAAAATAGCATTTCACATCATTCTTTATCTGAGAAATGAAAGAAAGTCAGAAAAAGATTAAGGGGACATGGGAAAGGAAAAGAAACCCTCACCCTCACCACCTGGACCTGACTCACATTTCTTGCTGAGTCAAGAGCTTTGAAAGAAGTAACTGGAGATTGACTACATACACAATGCCCTCTTCCTAAAAAAAAAATTAACAAGGTTATTAAAAGAGCTAATAGAACATGCTTAGGATAAAAACATATCCAAAATATGTCTAAATCTCTTTTACATATGTAGTACTCAGGAGTTGAATCCAGGGCCTCATGCATGCTTCTTGCAAGTGCTTTACTACTGTGTTACACCCCTAGCCCATTGTTCATTTTCTTGTCCTGAGACAGGTTCTCCCTAAATTGCACAGACCACTTCTGGCCTGGAACCTACAATCCTTCTGCCTCTACCTCCCAGTCATGGGAATACAGGAGTGAACCACCAGTCTATGTCTAGACCTCTCTGTGTGACTGATGTACAGCAAAATTGCCTTGAACTTTGATCTATGCTTTCTTTTTATTATGATGATTATAATCTTCTTCTTTTTCTTCTTCTTCTTCTTCTTCTTCTTCTTCTTCTTCTTATTCTTCTTCTTATTATTATTATTATTATTTTGGTACTTGAAGGTTGAACCCAAGTCATTGCCATTGATCTACCACCTGGTTGGACTCTCAGCCCATTTTGTAAAATTGTTTATTTTGAGTCATGGTCTCACTAAATTATGCAAGTTGCCTCTGGCTTCAAACTCATCATCCTCCCAAGCCACTGGGATAAGTAGAGTGTGCCACCATGCCCAGCTCTGTGTATTCACCTTAACCACATTTCTTCCTCATATGTAAGCCTGAAAAGTACCCTCATGCACCACTTCATAAGTTCATTTATTAAAAATATTCTTGTGAGGAAATTAGTAGAGGAAACTATTTTCTCTTCTCCCTTAACCTTATATATGAACTCCTTGAAGCAATATTACTCAAAAGCCTCCAAATCCCTTACACAGCTGCTGCTGAAGCACCTAGATGCACTGCTCCTCTAATACCCACACTCGACTCTCCTCAAGTACATCTTGTCCTATTGCTTAATGAATAAACTCACCATCTTTGCTGCCTTCTGACTCATCTTGAAATTCTTTTCTGTAGCCACAAGTTAAGATTCTGGCTGCACCTGAATGGCGGCCCCTGCGATTCCAAGAAACACTCATCAGCCTGCAGAGCCTGTGCATCAAGCTGCATTTCCCCCGCTCCTGACTTTATCCATGTACTCTACTTACCTACATTCAAATTACATAAAACCCCTGACATTATGTTTATATTTTTTGTACATGCTCAATCTTTTCTTTCCCATATTTGAGTGTATGCTCCATGTTGTTGTTGTTTTTAGGTGCTGTCGAGTCAGGTCCGAATCATAGAGATCCTGATAGGGTTTTCAATGGCTGACTGTTTCCGGATTGCCTTGGGAGTGGGTTGCCATGTCCTTCTCCCATTTTGCGGTGCTGGGAAACGAACTCGGGACCTCAGAGATGACAGAGCAGTACTCTACCAACTGAGCTACATCCCAGCTCTGTATGCTCCACAGGGATAGAATTTTTGTCTTTTGCCCATCTCTCTATTTCTTGAAACTGTAATATTGATTTACATTGTAAGAATCAAAATAAGCTTCCAAGTTCGACAAAACAGTCATTGTTTTGCAAAGGAACAACTTATTCTAAGTGTTAATTTAAAATTAAGAGAACCAATAAATTCAGACAATGATTGAAACTACATATGTGAAGAAAAATAGTCTTATCTAAATGGCAGATATAATGCTTATGAAAAGATTACAGCTACTAAGAGGCTACTTCTTCAGATTGTTTTGTACACCCCAGAAGTCTATTTTCTCTTATGTAGTTCTAAAGCTCTCCTCTGCAAATTCAAAAGAGAAACAGGGCTTCATTTTTATATAACATATTTTTCTCTATAGAAAAATATCAGAAGAGCTTATTAAGCAATTTTCCTTACAATAAAAGCTTTTAAATTGCATCAAAAAACTGAGACTCTATTTATTTATTTACTCATTCATTCATTCTTCAATTAAATATCTAGTCCCTACCATGGGGGAAAACCTCAGCGCAAGAACTATGAGAAATTTAAAGATAATTGGCAGAGTCTGTGCTACTGCCTCATGGAGTGATAAAAGAGATACACAGATCAACAAAACTTTAGTTAAGAAGAGTTAAATCTATACGAAAGTCATCACAGTATATGAGAGGGGGAAAAAAAGTCTTAAAGCCAGAGCTGTGTGGGTACAGCTCTCATTAAGGGTTGATACTGTTTTTTCTCCTTATCTCTCAAGCTTTCCAAAATTCTGTCTTCTGATTGGCTTACCATGCTTTCTTCATTCCCTTCACTCTGCCAACACCTACTGTTATCATAATCCCAAACAAACAAACGATAACAGAAACCAGGAATTGGTAAAAGGAAATGGATTTATTTATAGTTTTGGCCAGAACTGGAGAGAGAAAATTTTTCATCTTTGGTCCACCTTCTCTGTAGCAGTCTCACATTTTATAGAAAAGAGCCAGACGTTGTGGTACACACCTGTAATACTAGCTACCTGGGAGGCTGAAGCAGAAGCATTACAAGTTCCAGGCTCCTTGGAACTACATAATGAATCCAAGCCCAGCCAGGGCAATTTAAGTGAGACCTTGTCTTGAAATAAAAATGAAAAAGGGTTATGAATGTAGCTTCGTGGTAAAGTGCTTGCCTAGGATATACAAGACTCAAGGTTTCATCCCTAATATTGAAAAAATAATATAGAAAAGACAACAAAGCTAGGAAATACACATATGTACACTTAGTTGTGAGATAAGTTATTGGCGCTGTGAAATAAGACTTTCCTGGGAGGGAAGTTTCTGTGGTGAGCTCCTGCCATGGTGCCAAGCTTCTGGCCTGTCCTTACCTACAATGTGGGATTGCTTAGAGAAATTCTAATTCATTAGGTCCTTATGCCTATAAATTCATGAATATGGATTTGTTAAAGTTGCTTCATTTGAACCTCCTGTGAAGAATTGCATATTCTGTGATAGGATTGCTGATTGCCATCCTTAACTATTTTCTAGTCCATGATGTAGGAGGTGTTAACTGCCTAGAGTCAGGTTCAACTCATAGCTACCTTCATAGGGTTTTCAATGGCTGACTATTTCCAGATTGCTTTGGGAATGGATTGTCATGTCCTTCTCCCATGTTTGCAGCTCTGGGGATCAATAAGAGAGCCACAGAAACCACAGAGCAGCACTCCACCAATTGAGCTAATAAACCCCAGGCCTCAGTATTTAGTGGTGTTAGGGTCTGCTCCAGCCCGGCAAAAGACCACAGAGCTTCACCTCAACACCAATTCTCTTGGGGACCCTTGGGAGCAGGCAAGAGCTTGTCGGTGGTGACAAGAAGGACCTCAGGAGCCTTCAAGAACAAAGGGGAATATTTTTAGGCTATTCCTTTGCAGGAGAGCCTAAAGACCATACAGCTCCATATAATAGTTCTGTAGCTGGCAGCACAGGTTGTTGCTGCTACAATGGGATAGTAGCTGTATATTAAAGTGCCAAATAGTTCTGATTTCCTTGCTGGCTGTGCTGATCATCAAGATGTTGCCTCTCACCGGTCCTCTCCTCCTCTCATATCCTCTCCTGAGTGTGTGTGTGCATTGGGGGAGGGGGTGTTAAGAGCTCTTCTTGGCTTACTCCAGGTCTTCTTTCTTGACCTTGGAGTCTTGCCTCTTGGCAGCTTGATTGAAGGTCAGGACAATGAAAGCAGCGAAATCAGGTGCAGGGTGTAATAATCAGTCAAGGAGATCAGGAAGAAAGGAATAGACACCTAAGGCAATCAGTGGTCTACTTACATACTCTCTAGGGGGGGGTGTGAACCATGGTGCAACCAATCAGAGCGGCTCGTGCCAGGAGGATTGGGGAATTAGGTGCAGACTGGACCAATCACTGAACTTTCCATAGTAACTAATTGGATAGCTCTGGCTGGCCAATCAGGCCAAAAAAGGCCACACCAGAGCTGGGCTGTTTGAGGGCCATCTTAAATCACTTGGTAGGAGAGGTAATAGGAGAGACTTCAGGTGAAAGGTGAACTGGGACTGAGGTAGATTAGCTCTTAGGGAATCAAATAGGTCCCAGTCTAGATTCCTGGGTTAAGAGTTACCAAATGTGGCAGAAACAGGGCAGGATCTGGGGAGGGTGCAGACCTCAGCCCAGACCGAGTAGGCCTTGGCCCTGGCACCCTCCTCGTCCACCTCAGGGGTGTTCAGATAATTTCCTACATAGTGGTATTGATATAGGTAGTCAATAATGGTAGTCACTATTATTTTTTATGTTAGGTGCCTTCTATCTGGGTCCTACTCATAGAAACCCCATGTACAACAGATGAAACACTTCCCAGCACTGTGCCATGCTGGCACCATGTCAGTGCTTCTCTGCTATTCATAGGGCTTTCAGTGGCAGATTGTTTCAGGAGTGGGCTACCATGTCCTTCCCCCTAGCCTGCAGCACCTGGTGTTCTCAGGCAGTCTCCCATCCAAAGACTAACCAGGCCCAATTCTGCTTAGCTTCCAAGATATGATAAGATCATATACCAGGGTGGTATGGGTGAAGACACCAAGATAATTAGTCCTTGAAAATTCCATGAATAGCAGCAAAACACTGTCAAATACAGTGCTGGAAAATGAGCCCCCCCTCCCAGGCTGGCAGGTGTTCAAGAAATGACTGGGGAGGAGTTACTTCCTCAAAGTAGAGTCGACCTTAATGATGGTAATGGAGCAGAGCCCCTGGGACCTCCATTTCCTGATGTGGCATAACTCAAAATGAGGAGAAACACAGTGTCTGCAATATTGGGCTCAAACATAAAAAGATCGTGTGTATGGCACAGAGTGGCTGCTATGCTCTACAGCACCTAACAACAACAGCAGTCGCAGGTACCAAGGAAATTAACATAAAGTAGTGCTTTACAAATGTAGTCTTTGAAGGCATTTCACTTTTGATTATTAAATGTGCCTTTTATTGTGTCAGCAAAAGAAATAAATAACATTGCTGACATACAAAGAAAGTTTTTATTATTTCATTGGCTGGAACTTATCTTAAGCAAACAAACATTAAAATCAGAAGCATGCTTGAAGGAATAAATACACTGTAAAATTTTTAGCCTACAGGATTAATGTTAATACTAATTACATTTTATTATGGATAATAAAGTGATTAACATTGTTAAAAGTCCTGTTAAAAATTGTGTGCATTATACTTTGAAACGCTTGTTGGAAATTAATGATTGGCCTTTGGCATTTTCTATTAATTTTCTGTGTTGTAAAAAAATGAAGATCTGTATTTTGTCTGAGTCAAGCATCTCTTATATCAGACTATTCACTTACAAAACTGTGGTTATAAAAAATGATGCAACATTCTCTACTTTTGCTTCTCAGAACTCTTTTCAGATATTCTCCTAGAAAAAAAGTGGGCAAGGAGGAACACAGAAAAAGAGGGCCTGGGGCAGTGGTGTTATGGAACAAATTGTATATTCCAAAATCCATTTGTAAAAGTCACAACCTCCATTACCTCAATGTGACTGAACCTTGAGATAGGGACTTTAAAGAGATAGGTCTAAGTGAGATTATTAGCAGTGGTCTTATTTAGTCTGACCAGTGGCCTCATGAAAAGAGATTGGGACAAATAGGGAGATACTAGGGGCACCCGTGCAGAGAGGACATCATGAAGAGGTACCAAGAGGATGACCATCTTAAAGCCAAGGAAAGAGGTCTCAGAGGAAAGCAACACTGCCGACACCTTGAGCTTGGATTTCCACACTCTAGAATTGTGACAAAATAAATTTCTTTCTTTTTTTCTTTTTCTTTTCTTTTTTTTTTTTTTTTTTTTTTGCAGTACTGGGGGTTGATCCCAGGGCCTCCCACTTGCATGCTTTGCAAGTGCTGTACCACTGAGCTGCACCCTCAGCCCATTTTTTTTAGTTTTTGAGACAGGGTCTCACTAAGTTACACAGACCGCCTGTGGTCTCCAACTTGCAATCCTCCTGCCTCCACCTTCCAAGCCGCTGGGATTATAGACGTGCACAACTGCACCAGGCTCATAAATTTCTATTTTTGAAATTACTCAATCTATTGTGCTTTGTTATGGCAGTACTAGCAAACAAATATCTCTAGTATGTATTCAATTACTTTCTAAAAATGGATAGAGAATGTGATAGTCTGGTTAACCTAGAGGAGCCAGATTCAAATTCAGATAATCAAATTTTAACAATGTAATTTTGCTAAATCAAATTTTAAGTTTAACAATTAAATTAAATTAAATTAAAGAACTAATTATAAATTAAACCACATTATCTATAGGTCATATAATAGAAAAGTACTAAGTTGATGTTACAACAGCATTTTAAAAGCTTAAAGAAAGTATGTCCTCAAAAGGAACATCAATTATTATGTAATTTTAGGGGTCAAAATCATGCTTTTCTTTCCACTCAGATCTAAATGCAAAAAAATTTCAAAAGCATACCTAATATAAAATATAGAATCATAAATGCAAAGACTGTTGTCATAGTTGTTAGGTGGTATTGAGTAGGAATTTCAGTGGCTGACATGCAAAGACAGTGATGCAAAATTCCCCTAAAAAACTCATGTGCTTTTTTGACAGACATGTACTTAAGCAGCACTGAGGAAGAGTCATACAATAGAATCAAACTGTCCAGCATGGTAACCAATAGCTACGTGGGGCTATTTAAATTTAAATTAATTCCAACAAGATAATATTTAAAATTCTATTTGTCAGTTTCACTAGCTACATCTCAAGTGCTCAATAACCACTGTGGCTATTTGTAACATAATTGGTTAATTCAGATCTGGAACATTTTATTATTGACAAGAGCTCTTTTAGTGGGAGATTACTTGGGAGTAGAACTCAGGGCCTTGCACATATTTTGTAAGTGTTCCATCACTGAGCAGTACTCCAGCCCATCTTTTATTCTTTATTTGGAGTCAGGGTCTTGCTAAATTATGCAGGCTGCCTTTGGCCTCAAACTTACAATCCTCTAACCTCTGCCCTCCAAGTCTCTGACAAGAAGTGTCTACCACCTCATCTGGCTGCAAAAGTTCTATTAGATAGGGGGTTAAAAGATCCAGAAGTCTAGAAGTCCTGTGCTTATGCTCTGGAGTTTCCATATACTAGTCATTTAATATTTCTATAACTTAATTGCCTGCAGGTGTAGCCCTGTGGCATTGGATCCCATCAGATCTTGGAAGCTAAGCAGGGTCGGGCCTGGTTAGTACCTGGATGGGAGACCACATGGGAACACCAGAAGCTGTAGGCTTGGGAGAAGGACCTGGCAACCCCATCCCAAAAATCAATCTGCCATTGAAAACCCTATGAACAGCAGAGAAGCACTGGCAATAGTGCTTCCCCTGTTGTACAGAGGGTCGCTATGAGTCGGATACCGACTTGATGGCACCTAACAACAACAACAACATAACTTAATTACCTTATTTGCAAATAGGGTGTAATAAGTAAGCCGTTTCTCAAAAGGTTATTATGAGGGCTTAGTGAGTTAACTCTTGTGAAGATCATTTGTAAAGTGAGAAGTGAATAAACAGTGTGCGAAAAAATGAATGCATATCTTGGGACAAAAACATTCTATTTTTCTGTTTTAAGAATGCATCGTATGCATGTTATGCAAACTCCTGTCTCAGGTGCACATTGATGGACTTCTGTGCCTAGTGTGATACAACATAATAGAAGAAGATACAACATAATAGAAAAAGCAGGACTTCTTTTATGAAGCCTCATGGATGTTCCTTTGTTGCTGTCCCACAGAAACATTTGGTCTCTTAGAGAAGATGGACTCAAAATATATTTATTCATTAAGTTGTATCACAGATATGAATCTCAAATATTTCCACCTGTCTGTGTCTACACTTGATTAACCCTACTGAGAATCAAGGCCATCCTTACAGATATAATGATGCCTCAACTGTGCCTTGAAGCATGAGGATACATTGTTCAGGCAGAGGAATGGCCAACTGCATCTCTAATGAGGAGAACAGCAAGTACTGTTGTTTAGTCATAAGCTGAACAAAGAATAAACCACCCCAGGCATGGGAATAGAGGCATCTCACATCATTTGAGGTTTCCTTCCAGACCAGCCCCGACCTGACCTTTCGCTTTCCAGAACAGAGCTATGGCTTCCAGAACAGTGACCTGCAAATAGTGGAAATACTGTCAATTCTGATGATAGACTGACCAACAAACTGGTTCATAGTTGCCCATTTATTTTTAATCTGCGCTGATAATACTACCCTGCTCTTTCCTTAGGAATGTACATCAAGATAAATGAGGCAACTTATGCCATATAGGTCTGGACTCTCTAGAGGAAAAAATTCTAAAGTAAATTTATAGTCATATTATATATTCTCTAATAAATATTTGATTGGAGATTCATGGAATACACATGATTTGTTAAAAGACTTAGAGGAAAATAGCCAAGAAAAGACCTATAAACCTTAGAGTGTCAAAAGCTCAGGAGATGATTTAAACAATGCAGTAAGTAAGTTGACCCATTTCCCATATTAAGGGCAGAAATAAAATTGCCATTCATGTGTAAGAAAAGGCTTCCTTTCAGAGTATGAGCAATATTAATACCAAGAATAATAATTCTTTAGAAATATCTCTGTGTTGATCTAAGTGAGTATGAAAGATCAGGCAAATACAAAAGCCACAATGAAAAAATCATACTGGCACCATGTCTTTGATTAACAAATCTAGTCCCTTCAATGCTGTCTCTGAGAAATTGGGGTACAACTGGACAAAACAAGGAGTCTGAAGTGATAGAAACCTGTATTCCATTTTCTTCTCCAATGACATGCCTTGTGACCTTAGACAACTTACCTAATCACTTTCTTTTTAGTTTGCTCATCCATAAAATGATGACATTAATAATTAATCTGCAGACTTGGTATGTAAGTTATTAAAGGTCTTTGTTGGTTTGTTTTTTGATTTTTTGTTTTGTTTTGTTTTGTTTTACTGTACTGAGGGTTGAACCCAGGGCCTCACACATGCTAGTCAGGAGATCCACCACTGCTGGGCATGGTAGCGCACATCTGTAATCCCAGCAGCTCGGGAGGCAAAGCCAGGAGGATCGCAAGTTCCAGACCAGAGGCAGTCTGAGAACTTAGCAAGACCCTGTCTCAAAAAGTAAAAAATGGGCTGTGGGTGCATCTCAGTGGCCCAGCACTTGCAGAGCATGCAAGTATGAGGCCCTGGGTCCAACTCCCAGTACCAAAAAAAAAAAAAAGAAAGAAAGACAGAAAGAGATCCACCACGAAGCCATCCCTCAGCCCACTTTGTATTATTATTGCTGTTATTTATTTTGAGGCAAGGTCTCACTAAGTTGTGCATGCTGCATGTGTCCTTGAATTTGCTAGACTTCTGCCTGAGCCTCTCAGATTGCCAGGATTTCAGGTGTATGCCACAGTGCCTGTCTAAGTTACTTGGGGAAAAAAATCATCCAGTACTCCAGGCAAGTATTTCAGCATGGAAGGTGATCGCCAAGTATTATACATTACTTGTGCCATAAAATGTGTGCTTTCTGAAAGACAAGGCTACAAACTAAAGGGCCTGAATAATGGCATACTGAAAATTAACTATTACTTTCTTATAATACTCATGAGCTTCCTAGAACATAGGTACTAATACTAGTAGTATTTCGCACATGAGGAAACTGGGTTCAAAGAGGTTCATTAATTCACCAGAGTCACATAAATGACTGGTGTGGTATTCTCTCCAAGATCAGTATAGAAAAGCTAAGCTCATAGTGGCCACTGGCTGGCCTCAATAGCAGAATAACAAACAAACAAACAAAAAACAACAACAACAAAATAAAAACTTGGTTTTTGTTATTGTTGTTGGTTTTGTTTTGTTTGTCTGGTTTTGGAAACAAGATCTTATATGTGGCCCAACCTGGCCTGGAACTGTCTGTGTAGACCAGGCTGCCCTTGAACCTACACTGATCTTCCTGCCTCAGCCTCCCGAGTGCTGGGATTATTAGTATGCCCTACTATATCAGACTTCAGAGCAAAAGTTTTTAGAAAATATTTAACTTAAATCAAAAAATTCAGCCAACTTCCTATTGAATGATGATAATGGCATTTGATTTCATCTTACATTTCAGTAACACATTTATAAGGGTATCTTTTTTCAAAAACAGCCTTATGAAATAGAATTACAAAAATCACTCTCCTCATCTTTTGGAGGTTAAAAGTGACTTTAAGAGAATATAAGTTACTACCTGATATACTTTAGTTGTATGTGTAAATGCTCAGGGTAGTTCTGTATTTTACTAATTAACATCTTTTAACTCTTAAATCTCTGTGATGACTCAGTAACACAATCTGGCTCTCTGTGTGTGTTAGGTGATGTGGAGGCGATCTGATTCACAATGGCTCTATGTACAATGGAACAAAGCACTCTTCAACACTGTACTATATCTGGTACTATGTCAGTTCTTCTCTGCGTTTCATAGTGTTTTTGGTAGCTGATTCTTTCAGGATTGCTTCGGGAGTAGCCTACCAGGTCCTCTCCCATTTTTGTGGTGCTGGGGATCAAACCCAGGGCCTCTGAGATTGCAGAGCAGAACTCTAACAACTGAGCTAAACCCTAGCCCCTCTGGCCCACTAAAGTAGGAAAATGTTGGGTGGGGCAAAGGTCTAGACCTCTTTTGTCATTGTGTATTAGTATGGGCTTAGCAAATCATTTGTGTGTGCTTGTTGTCATCTTTTCAGCTAAAAAGGAGGATAAAATTTTCATGTAAACTTCTTACCTTACCAAAGTGGAGCAGACCTAGCCCTATCACTCCACATTGTACTCCATTGATGGAAACAACCTTTAGCTACTTCTACACCCATTTGGTTTTTAATCTACACATTCCCATTCCTGTTCTTCATATCTTTTAGGACTGACTCCCTACTTGGACTACCTTTGTGATTTGGTTTTCATTTCTCCCTACTCTCAGATTTTCTTCACATGTTTTTCTTCTCATGTTCATGCACTGTTACGAAGGGTGCTTCCCATGCTATTCCCAGTCAGTTCTGGTCCTCAGCAAACACACTACATCAAGTCCAGGAGCTGGGGCTGCTTCTGGTCTAGGAGAATAACCTGGACAGAATGACACAGAATTAGTGAAAGAGGGAAAAGTAGTGACACACAAAAAGAAGTGGGAGAAAACGTGAGGAAAGTATGGGAGTAGACTGGCTGGGAGGGACACAATAAGATTAGAACTTTCTGGAAGCAAGTACGCCCTCAAAATCTCATGAGATTACGATGCTCCCTAGACAAACTCTGCAAGTCTCACTAGCTGACTCTGCAAGAGCTCTGGAAAGTGCCCCGTGTCTTATTCTCAAATGTTCCTACAGTAGTTGGTACAACTTGATGGGCATGGGATTGGAAAAATATTTGATGAAAGAAAATTCCCGCTAGAAAAAAGAAATTTCTTAAATTTGGAAAAGAAAATGGGTTAGCACCAAAATATGAAGACCAAATCTTGGGACATCTCTAGTTTTTCACTTGTGTGGGCAGAACAGAGGCAGATTCCAACAACTTAGACTCAGATAGACTACTAGCAAGATAAAAGAGTGAAAACATAAGGTCTGAATTAATGATAAGAGGAGAGAAATGAAAATGAATGCAGATTTTTACCTATTTGTATTTCAACTTTCAATAAGGTAAATACGCTGATATTTTCTGTGAAACAGGCATTTTTATTCAGTAGGATTTATGAAAGTCAACATAACATGTGTTATAAATTCTAAGATTTACATTTGAATTTTGTAACACTCCTAAATTTGAGTTGTGTGTTAATATTGATGCCAAGAGCTGATTTAATTGGCAGCATTTTTAAATGACAAATGAAATACCAGTAAATCTTGAAAGTAGTAGTAGCTTAGCAACAATGAAATTTGTTAATAATTAAACAGTGTCAGATCTGGGAAGCTCAGGAGGGTTGGACTGGTTAGTACTTGAATGAGAGGCTGCCTGGGAATACCAGGTGCTGCAGGCATGGGAGAAGGACCAGGCAATCCACCCCCAAAAAAATATCAGCCACTGAAAACCCCATGAATAGCAGAGAAGCATGACAATAGCGTTTTGCCTGTTGTACATAGGGTGGCTATGAGTTAGACACCAACTCAATGTCACCTAATGACAATACAGCAAGAGAAAACATAAAGAGTACTGAAAGATAAACCCTTACAATTGATTTGAAACTTTCTCTCAGTAGTTCTTAAGTGATGAGAACACATCACTGTCATCTGCAAGGCTTGTTGCAACACAAATCATTCCTACCTTGTCCTCACTACCACCACCGTCAAGGCTTCAGATTCAGTAAGGCTACATTTGACGCTGCCACTGCTGTCCTAAGAAACACATTTCAAGGATAACTGCCATAGGTCTCCTGACAAAAAGTTTTCATTTTGTTTTTCATAAAGTATTTTTTCATATCTCGTATCTATTGCAAGTAATTTTAAAACTTCAATTATACTTTTTGAAGATATCACACATAGAAAATTATCATTGTCTTATCATTTCTCTCCTTACAGCCTTTCTCTCCTCATTCAGAACCATTTACCATATAAACAATAAAGTATCAGTGCATCCCTTCTAAAATGCAAGTGCTATAAATGCACACACACAGGCACACACATATATATACACACATGAACACGCACTCTCTAGTTTACAGTTGAAGACTATTCATCATATTATAATCTTCCTCATCTGTATTCCATTCTCAATAATTTTTACTCTAGGTTAAGCAGAAGAAAATTTATTAACTAGTCCTCCTCGAGTGTTGCTTCTGTTGTAATCCTTCACCTTGTACCTGTGGTTACTCTTAAAAGGTGAAAGCCTGTCTCAGGGCAGCACAGCATCCTTCTAGCCCCAGCTCTGGAGTCTCTACCTCAGTGTTTTCCTGAGCACACCAAAAAGACATGCTTAGTTCCTGATTTGAGGTTTCATAACATCAGCAAATCATGCATGCAATATAATCATTGTGTGAGTTTACTTCCTTCTTCCTTCATCTAGAACATGACAGTTTCATGTTAAGAAAATGTATAATTTAATATAAATTTCCCTTGGATGATTAAGAGGATTCCTGATTCATAGTAGGAACTCAATAAGTGGTGTTAAATGAAAGAGTGTATAGAGAAAAGCTGGTTTTTTAAATTAAATCAGTATTTTTAGACTACCTCATGTATATGTGGTCATTATAGATAATGCGCCTGCAACCAAATGACTGTGGTATCCAATCCCATTGAATCTCAAAAGGTAAGCAGGGTCAGACCTGGTTAGTACTTGGATGGGAGACCTCCTGGGAACACCAGGTGGTGTAGGCATTGGAGAAGGACCTGGTGACCCACTCCCAAAACAATCAGCCATTGAAATCACTATGCATAGCAGAAAAGCACAATAGTGTTTTGTCTGTTATAGATAGGGTCTCTATGAGTCAGACATTGACTCAATGGCACCTCACAACAACATAGACAATGTGGCTCTATTGGGCTCAGGGGAAGGTCATTATACTGTGTGGATAAATTCTTTTATCAGGCATTAAAAGGAATATAGATAGAAAAATGTACAAGGTCATTTAGGCAGAGCATGTAACTATTGATCACATATAACATGGGAAGTACATTCAAGAATTTCAAAGAATAAGATTATGATATCCTATGAAGGGCTGGGATTTAGCTCAGTTGGTAGAGTGCTGTGCTGCAGTCTCTGAGGTCCTGAGTTCAATTCCCAGCACTGCAAAAATAGGAGAAGGACCTGGTAATCCACTCCCAAGGCAATCCCCAAACTGTCAGCCATTGAAAACCCTATGAGGGTCGCTAGGAGTTGGATACTGACTGGACGGCCCCTAACAACAACAACAACAACATGAAGTTTTAAAGAAACCCGTGAAAAAAGTCCACTGAATTATGTCTTCAATATTGCTTCTTATATTATTCTGCTCAGGTTTATGCAAAGAACTATCAACAAGAATTAAATCACATTCACTGGGGCTGGAGGAAAGATGGTCTGTTTGAGACATGAAAAGCAGCAAGAACAATGCGGAAATAAATGACTGCACAGACGCACTGGCCCTTGAGAGTGGAGGAGGCCCTCCATCTGGAAAGTTCTCAGGCTAAATCGGTGAAAAGTTATGACTGACAAAAAGTGAATCTCTTCTAACATCATTTTAAAAATATTTCACAACCTAAATAAGAAACTATTTCTAACTTTTTACTGACTAACTCAGTTTCAACTGTAATTGAAGAAAAAAAAGCAAAGATAGTGTTACAGCTCAGAAATTAGATAACCGCATTCTTTGTTTCAATAGCAGCATACTTTGCCTAGATTTTCTGGGATTATTTAAATTTGATTTTATTTTTCAACTTGCTTCATAACAAAATGACAGGTAAAATACAAAAATAATACATGGTTAAGGAGTACTATAATGATTTGATAAATGTATATATTGTGCAAGTTTTAAAATAGGTTAACTATAACTATGGCTTCTCATTTATCATATTTGTGGTGAAAACTTTAAAAATATTTTCTTCTAGCTTTTGGAATAGGCAGTACATTATTGTTACTTCTAGTCATCCTACTGTGTAATAGCACACTAAAACTTTTTGTTCCTTCTTCATTCTTTCTCTATCCTCCCTTTCTACATTCCCTAGCCTCTGGTAACCTGACAACTCCTGAATTTTATAAGATCTATTTTTTTTTTTTTTTAGATTCTACATATGATGAGCTCTTGGGATACTTATCTTCCTGTGCCTGGCTTATTTCAAAAACGACTTCTAGTTCTACCCATGTTGTTGAAAAATTTCATTTCTTTTTTATGGTTGAATATCATTCTATTGTGTATATGTAACCCAATTTCTTAATCCATTAATCAGTTAATGTATACTTAGGTTGCTTCTATTTAACTATTGTGAATAATATTGCAAGGACATAGGAGAACAGACATCTCTTTAACATACTGGTTTAATTTCATTTGCGTATACACAAAAAGCCTCCAGCCATACCACTGTGGCATCCAATGCCATCATATCTAGGAAGCTAAGCAGGGTCAGACCTGCTTAGTACTTGGATGTGAGATCATCTGGGAACACTATGTGCTGTACGCTTGGAAGAAGGAACTGGCAACCCCTCCCAAAAATCAATCATCCATTGAAAACTCTATGAATAGCTGAGAAATACTGACAATAGTGTTTCACCTGTTGTACGTTGGTCATTATGAGTCAGACACTAACTCAATGGCATCTAACAACAACAACAACAACATACACCAAGAGGTGGATTGTATGTGGCAGTTCTATTTTATTTTTGAGAAACCGCCATACTATTTCTTATAATGGCTGTAGTGATTTACATTCCCATATATCAGAGTGTAAAGTTTCTCTTTAATCCATATACTTGTTGGCACTTGTGATCTTGCTGTTGTTAGGTACTGTAGAGAGGAGTCTGACTCATAGTGACCTTCATAGGGTTTTCAATGGCTGATTATTTCGGCATTGCTTAGGGAGTGGATGGCCACATCCTCCCATTTTTGTGCTTCTGAGGATCCAACCAGGGTCCTCAGAGAGTACAAAGCCATCTTTTTATTGAAGCTCTTTTTGTTGGTGTGAGGTGATATCTGGATGTGGTTTTGATTTGCATTTCTGTGATGATTACTGATGTCAAGCATTTTCTCATGTACTTGTTGGCCATTTGTGTCTCTTTTGAGAAATGTCTATTTAGGGCTATTTTTCATTTTTAAGTTGGATAATTTATCTTTTTGCTATATATATATATATATATATATATATATATATATACATATATATACATATATACATATATGTACACACACACACACACACACACACACACACACACACATCCCTTCTCTCTGGAGACATACCACTGTGGCACCCAATCCCATCAGATCTCAGAAGCTAAGCAGGATTGGGCCTGGTTAGTACTTGGATGGGAGACTGACTGGGAATACCAGGGCTGTAGGCTTGGGAGAAAGACCTGGCAACCCACTCCTAAAAAACAATCAGCCATTTAAAACCCTATGGATAGCAGAGAAGCACTATCAATACTGTTACACCTGTTGTATATAGGTTCTCTATGAGTTGGACATTTATTGGACAGCACCTACCAGCCAATCAACCAACCAAGGATATCCCTTCTCAGATGTATATGTACAAATATTTTCTCCTAGTCAATATTAGAATTATTAATGAAAAATCTAGAATATGTTATTTAGAAACTACACAAGAAAAAGAAAATATACTCAGGCACACTCTTTGCTTTTTCTTATATCTATCAAGAGTTCTAGATGAAATGTACATGGCAGAGGCTTCCAAAGACCAATAAGAAAGGCCCATAGATATGAAAAATACTAGGCATAGAGTTTTTCTAGTTTGTATTTGGACACAATTAACCTATTAGAAAACATTCATATCTAATTTTTATCACACAAATCCTTATTTACTTATGGAAACCTTGAGGTTTAAAGAGTCACATGGCTATCAAGTGGAAGGGTACATACTCAATAAAGCCCTCTCTTTCCTGTTGCCAATTCTCTTTACTTACTTTACTTACACCACTCTTTTGAATTCCCAGGCATTACTTCTCAGGATGTATCCAACATTTCCTACTTATTTTAAATCTTAGTGCCTGATTGGGCTTCATTTGAAGAAATGTGTCTTTACCATGTTTCCAGGCACTATGCTTCCGAGAATATGTGTATATTATACTTAGAGGTAATCTTAATCTCACATTCATTCTTTGAAATTCTTGTTGCAGAATCTACTCCATCCTTAGTAAACAATGTATGCTAAATGCATTTAAATTCAAAGGAATCTATGTGTTAAGTAATATTGCTAAAGTTTCCAAGTGGGAAATGTATTAGTTACTAAATTTTTCTTCATCTTTCTAACTCAGCTTCCATTCAAAATTAAATGCCATTATAAATTGTTGCAAAAAGGTGATATTTTATTCCTAGTCTCTTCTAAAGTACAAAGTGTGAAGTGTGAAATTAAAATTAATTTATCTGAAAAGTCATCACTTCCCTTTGGCATTCTCATAAGTGATAGATTTTCAGTTGTGAAGTGAATTGTTCTATAATCTTCTGATGGGAAAGGAATATCATTTAAATTTTAGGCTTAGATTCTAGAACCATTTACATTTTCATGATATTAATATTGTCACACATATTAAAAACATAAAAACGAGTTTCAAAATGCCTAGCATTTTCTATTTTTTCATTATTCATTAAAATTCTTTAATAATACAATTATCATTATCTCAAAATAGTCCTAGGTGATATCCATGTTTTGCTTTCCAAGTCACTTATGCTAATCAGATTAGATTTAAAATAATACTAGATAAAATTGTCTCATTAGTCTTTTGTTTAATTTTCTTAAATATTTACCATATTTTTCCCTTTACTGGTAAATGTCGGTGGGATACAGAGTTGGTGGGATACAGTATTTGCTTTTTCCATTATGCAAATATTATATCACTTTTGGTTACCATTTCATCCACTTTCAAAGTTTATGGAATATTTTCACTAATATATGGGATTTAGCTCAGTTGGTAGAGTGCCACTCTGCAGTTTCTGAGGTCCGGAGTTCGATTCCCAGCACCGCAAAAATAGGAGAACGATGTGGCAATCCACTCCCGAGGCAATTCCGAAACAACCAGCCATTGAAAACCCTATGAGGGTCACTATGAGTTGTCAGACATGATTCGATGGCACCTAACAATAACCCTATTTTTCCCATGTATTCATGAAGTTGCATGTTTACTCTGAGATTATCCTCTTTCCCTTTATTGCTTTACATTGTTTCTCCTCCTCATCTCACATTGCACAATCTTCACTTCAATTTGCTAGTCACCTCCCTCCTTCTTCCTACTCTTCATATTGCCCTTTCTTTGCTAAATTTGTTGTTGTTCGGTGCTGTCAAGTTGGTCTCCGACTCATAGCGACCCTCATAGGGTTTTCAATGGCTGACTGTTTTGGGATTTGCTTGGTAGTCGATTGCCAGATCCTTCTCCCACTTTTGCGGTGCTGAGAATTGAACTCAGGACCTCAGAGACTGCAGCGCAGCACTTTATCAATTGAGTAAAATCCCAGCCCTTGCTAAGTTTAATTGTGCATTTTTATATATCCACTTATGTATAAGTTTTTCTTCCTTTAAGTAAAACTCAGGACTAATTTTTTTTCTATTTATTCCAAGAACAGAATGAAATGCAATGGGCTTATTCCTATGTGGGTGATTACATCTTCCACATTTGGAGGCCTTTACTGTGTACCTCTGAATATAGTGTAGAGCGGAGATTCACAGCTCAGATTACAAGAGTTTGAATCTGATTCTATCTCTTTCTGGAGTTTGATCTTTACAGCAAAGTACTTAATCTCTCTGTGCCTCAGTTCCCCAAGCTACAAAATGGAGATAGATCAAATAATATGTTTGAACATGTTGTTGTTAGGTACCATTGAGTCAGTATCCAACTCATAGCAACCCTATGTACAACAGGGGAAACATTGTTGTCAGTGCTTCTCTGCTATTCATAGGGCTTTCAATGTCTGATTGTATTTTGGGAGTGGGTTGCCAGGTCCCTCTCCCAACCCTACAGCACCTGGTGTTCCCAGGCTGTCTCTCATCCAAGTACTAAGTAGGCCCACCTGTGCTTAGCTTCTGAGATCTGGCAGGATTGGATGCCATAGTGGCATGGCTGCAGACCATCTATGTGTGTAGTATTTTCTAAAAGGCAGACATAATTTCAAAATATTGAGTATAAAAAATAAAGTATTTACATTGTCCTTGGTACAGGATAAGTCCTTAATAAATGTTTTCTATTTTTATTGGAATTTGTATTTATCTGAGAGGCCAAGATTTGGGTATGATTCTACCTTTATGTAGCAGTGAAGGTTTTTGCATTCATTCAGCAAATGCATCTTGGACTAGATGGTAAGAATATAGTGTTCAACAAAATGTAGTTCTTGACCTTAGGGAGTTTGTAAATCTTGTGGATGACACAATGGAAGCAGTAAGTCAGTTTTTCAGCTTTTATTTCTCCATTTATAAAATAAAGGGTCGATCTGTATTATTTTAATTTTATTCCTCTGAAGGGATAAATCTTATGAACAAAGTTTACTTGTAAACTTGTGTATCATGTATCTGATCTCTAAGAAGAAATGCAAGTGTAATTGCCAAAGTATTTTTTAAAATATTCTTTTAAATAATAAGTACAAGATGATCACTAGTTTTCTTTTTTATTATTATTTTTTTGGTTTCAAAGCCACAATAATAATTTAAATTAAATTATATCTATCACCAACATAAAGTTTAAAAAAGCAAGAAATGTATGCAAAAGACTGAATTCCATGCCATTTAAATGAGGATATAGTACAATATAAAATGATTGTGTTGGTGGCAATATTTAGTGTGCATTGTAGTTGAAAATACGTACCTCAACAAAAGTAGTTATAAAGCTATCACAATAATAAATTAGAAATAAAAAAATTCAGTTATTGGCATGGAAATGAGGTTAGAATAATGTTGGATGCATTTGGAATTATGTAGTGTTGACCAGATTCAAAAGTTGACTTAATGGGAAGAGTTAAAATAAAGAAGTTTAATAGGAGTAATTTCCACTAGGTTGGAATAAGTAACTGCCAAGATAACAGTGGAACTCAGGGAGTACATAATTTTTCAGTGATAGCAATCACTGATTCTAGATATAGGAAGTAAAAGTTTTATGAAAACAGATATCTTATAGGCTACTAGGTTCTGTTGTTTTTAAAGAAATGTGTACAGTAGAAATCAATAGAGGAAGGCTAATTTTTGATCAAATAAATTTGAGTAGTTACTTACATACATAATACAAGCATAGCCATAGTGCATGCTAAGAGAGCCAAAATAATGAAAGGCTAATAAAAATTTATGCCCATCCTGTAGAAGCTTCAAGGATTGGACCCAAGTCAAGGAAGCTATCAGCCTGCACTGTGTGGAATACTGGTGAGGGTGGTGGGACTCTGAGTAGAGCAACCATAGTTAAACATTCACAATGGTCCTCACCATCCTGTTAAAAACCAACATAGAGATCTTTTTGAACAATGAAATACTTACTCATCCCTGTCCCAAACTCAAATAGAAAAGACATTTCTCCAATACAGCTGTGCTTGGATTTTATTGACCAAGGGCCTAGAATGTAAGGAGCTTCTGGCAGCAGGTCAATACTGCTATACACTGTTAGGGGATGAAGTAGACAGGAGCTGTCACACTCTTCTCTCAAGGACACTTTTAGATAAAGAAATGCAATTTTCTCAAGGCTCTGGGGGAAATACTTGTCTGAAGGGAAGGAGAATAAAAAAGGAAGAACTATGAAAATTAAAACAAGAAACAATGTTTACATCCTTACTAAAAAGTTTCTACCAGGGACTGTGCCTTTTAGCACTTAGATGTGCTACAGTGTGTGACTGACTGTATTGGATAGAGAGGATCTATAAAGCATATAGTATAGCAGCAGCTACAAGTTTGACGTGGGAGAGAGGAGTCTTCATATATCACTCATAGCCTTCTCAAAATAAAAGCAGAGGATTCAAGAAACCAAAATTCCATTTTAAGATGATAGTTTGTGAAGTCATATGCTGTAGTTAGGTGCCATTGAGCTGGGTACAACTCATAGTGACCCTATATACAACAGAAGGATATACTACCTGATACTGTGCCATGTCTGGCACTATGACAGTTGTTCTGTGCTATTCATAGGGATTTCAATGGCCTATCATTTCAGGAGTGGGCCACCAGGTCCTTCTCCCTAGCCTTCAGCACCTGCTAATCCCAGGTAGCTGCCCATTCATGGACTAACCTGGGCGACCCTGCTTAGCTTCTAAGATTCAATGGGATCAGATGCCGTGGTGCCATACCTGAAGATGCAAGCATATGGTTTCAGTAGGTTCTTCATATTGTGCCACCTTTATTTTTTATTTACAAAGTCATGTACTTTCATGACAGCATTGCAATTTAGAAAAATACAGGTAAAAATAATAATCATAAACAATAAATGTTACCTGGATGTTCTCGCTATATGGAGTTGGTACCTCTTAATATATTGATTTTAATATTTGCAATCATATATGAGAAAAAAATGTAAATTGTAGGTGTAATTACATGATGGATATGATTTTGTATTTTTTCAAACTAAACACATCATGAATACATTTACTTATTATATATTTACATTTTATTTCCTTGAATTATTTTAAACAATACAAAACTTTATGGGCTTTAATGTTTTTAACTGGTACTTTGGATATTAGGTTGTTATCTGCTTTTTTCATTAGTGCAGCAATATGATGACATTGTTATTTTGAATCTTTGCTCATGTCCAAGACTATTTCCCAAAAATAAATTGGTATAATTTAGGCTTTTTGTGTTACCTCCAGTTGTTGCATACCTATCATTTTCCCATGAGTTCAAAATGGTATTACAATTGCCACATAATGTTATAAAACATGCATTTATTTTATTCACTGGTCTCTGGTGTCCTTTATTTTAGATAGTGTCTGATCCCATCAGATCTCAGTAGCTAAGCAAGGTCAGGCCTGGTTAGTACTTGGATGGAAGACTCAGGCCTGGGAACATCAGGTGTGATAGGCTTCGGAAAAGGACTCAGTAACCCACTCCTAAAATCAATCTGCCATTGCAAACCCTATGAATAGCAGAGAAGCATTGATAAGAGAGTTTTGTCTGTTGTATGTAAGGTCATTGTGAGGGAGACATGGACTTGCAGGCTCTTAACAACAACAAGCAAAATGTGTGATATGAGCTGGGCACAGATGGCACACATCAGTAATCCCAGTGATTTGAGAGGGAGGCTGAGGCAAGAGGTCATGAGTTTGAGGCCACAGACAGCCTGTGTCACTCAGCAAGACCCTGTCTCAAAAGTTAAAAAGGGTCTGGGAATGCAACACGAGGGTGTAACACTTGCTTAACATGTGCAAGGCCCTTGGTTCAACTCCCTGGTACTGAAAAAACAAATTATGATATTGTGGTCTATACTCATTGAGTATTTTAAAATATGTAAATCTTTTCAGATACAAATAACCTAAAATTAGTGTATTAGAATACTATAAACATAAATTTGAGGATACATAAAACTTCTATTGGTATCATTCTTCTCATTCACACTTTTTAATTTTAGAAAAGGTTTACAATTTGGGCTCTACATAGAGTTTTCTGTTAGTCATCTATTTGTTGTTAAAAATTATCTGACACCAAAAACCTAAGGTGAGATCAATCGTGATCAATCATGATCAATCTCTCCACAGAAACTCACTTTTTAACACAGCATTGAGGACCACACCTTCAACATGAGTGTTTGAGCACATTTATATCTAAACCATAGCACACGTTTTTCCTGTAAATTCATTTCTAGATATGTTTCTGATTCTTCTAAGACTAAGTAAAAAGACTTTTACCTCAATGTGTTTTCTGGTTGTTTCTATCATTACTAAAGTAATTTAAATCTCTTATAATTTTTGTTGAATATCTTAGGACATTTCAGGGAAAAATTATCCAAAAATCATAATTATATCTCATAATATATGTACCGTGATGGTTAATTTTAGGTGTCACTTTGATTGGACTGAAGTATGCATAGATAGCTGATATTATCTCTAGGTGTGTTTGTGAGGATGTTTCTGAATGAGATAGGTATGTGGGTCTATGGACTGAGCTGGGAGGATCTGCCCTCAGTGTGGGTGGGGATCCTTCAATTGGTTGGGGGCAAGATGGAACAAAGAGAGAGAAGAAAAGATGAATTCCCTCTCTTTCTTCTGAGGATGAACCACACTTCTGCTGCCCTTGGAAATCAGTACTTCAGGTTCTACTTATTCCTCCCAGACTTGCACTGGAGGCCTCCCAGATTTTCAGGACTTTGGCCTCAGATTAACCAGTTACACCATCAGCCATTCTTCTTCAGAAGCTTTCCAAATTGAACTAAGTATGCCATCATTTTTCTTGGGTCTACAGCTTTCAGGCAGCCAGTTGTGTGACTTCTTGGCCACCATAAGCTCATTAGCTAACTTCCCTAACAAATCCTCTCTTATCAATCAGTCCATCAATCTATACTTTATCTGTTTTATCTTATTGGTTCTAATTCTCTGCAGAGTTCCAATTAATAGGTATACCTTTTGATTATTTTATTATGCTATTTTGTATAGATTTTTACATTTTAAATAACTACACATTTAGTTTCAGTTCTTTAATAATTGAAACTTTAATCTCATGTTTAATAGATTCTTCACATTATGTTATGTTAATCTAATTATTTTTATATGATGGCATTGCAAACAATCTCTAATCACAGCTATTTTAACAGTGCTTAAACAATTTCAGATAAAGAACTATATGAATGTCCCTGAAACAGGTTAAAATGCTACACCTAACATGATCCAACTGCCACTGAAAACCCTATGAATAGCAGAGAAGCACTGACAATATTGTTTCACCTGTTGTACATAGGGTCACTATGAGGTGGATACCAACTTGACAGCACCTAACAACAACAACAACATGATCCAAACATTTGAGAAATATATTTAAGTCCAGGTTTTCATTGTAATGTGCATCTCTTCACTATAGATAATAGGAATTTATGGAATTTAGAGTTTTCACACTTTGGATTTTCGAAACTGGGTTACAATTCTATATCTACCTATCCGTACATGAAATATTCCTTGGCATCATTATTTTGAAGTTAACATGCTTCTGATGAATATCAAGGTCTTTATATTCAGTTTACAAGAAATGAGCATTATTTTCATTGGAAAGGAGAATAGTAGGAAAAAAAAGTTTCATGTGATGGAAATGGCTCTTTTGCCAGAGAGTAAGGAAAATTTGAAAGTCAATAGTCTCAATATCCAAGGAAGAAATAAGAAGGAACTGAACAAGAAATTCATTAAGAATTATTATAAGAAAACCTGCCAATGTAAGAACACCAAGATTTCCAATCAGATATAAGCAAATGATAGTTGTGCTTCATTGTTGGCTCACTTCTGATTGCACATTTAATAGATTACTTAGTTAATTTTCCAAAACTTATATATTCCTGATATGAAGTAAGCAAGGTCACATTTTGCAATTATCTTTTTATATAATTCTAAGTGGTAAAAATGGTAGAAGACAATGAATAGGGATTATTGCATTATACTTTCAATCCACTTACTTTCATAAAATCTTAAAGCAAAGAAAATCTTAAAGCAAAAAAAAAATCTTAAAAAATTACAAAAAAGTAATTATCTCCAGAATCAAATATACCTAAATGTATAATTATTCTTCAGATTTTCCCTATTCACTGCATCTCCAAATCATCATGTATATGACTCTTTATAATTTTTCTAGATCTGTTGAGGGGAAGGATGCATTTGCATCCCCCTTCTGTCTGCACAATCTAAACTACCAAGCTTGTTTACTCTGCCTGTTCTCCAACTTTTCAAATTCATTTCTAATGGAGTCTTTTTAACACCCTATGACCTGACAAGTACATCATTAGCTCTCTCTACTCTCACTTACATTTCTCATTTCTACTCTCTGCTCACACAAGGAACACATTTCCCTTAATTTCACCAGTATGAGAAGATTACTCAGCTAATGCTTTCTCCATGAATACTTTCCTGAGTTATCTGTTTAAAAGTAAAATTTGCCTCTACTGAGTCTACATACATAAATTTTTGTATATCCACTTATATGATTTACATATTTCAACATCAGTTTTAGTTTCTATTTGGTTTATCTCCCTTATGACATGTAAATGAATAAAAACAAAATAGCAGGAAAATATCATTTAGAGTATATATGAAAATATATATCTCAATCATATGCCTGCAGACATAGAACCCTGGCATCTGTTATCATCAGATCTAAGAAGCTAAGCAGGGTTGGGCCTGGTTAGTACTTAGGTGGGAGACCACCTGTGAATACTGGGTGTTATAGGCTTGGGAGAAGGACTTGAAAGCCTACTCCCAAAAAAGAATCAGCCATTGAAAACCCTATGAATGGCAAAGAAGAAATGACAGTATTGCCAAGCATGGCACAGTGTCAGATAGTGTTTCATCTGTTGTACATCTGTTCACTATGAGTTGGACCCGACTCAATGGCACCTACCAAAAACAATAGCAACAACAATATATCAATCATATGGTTAGTTTTGTTTAGTTTTCTAAAAAATAATACAAAGGCATAAAATAAGTAAACTAATATATGGGTAAGGAAGCTGAAGTAAAAAGAAGTGAGATAATCTGGCTAAAGTTTTGTAACTAAAAATTAAAACCTCTACACAAGGAGCCAAAAGGGAAGAACATCCTCTGTGTTTCTCAAGATTAAAGAATTGAAGAAAAAGTTCAAGCCTCAAGTGGCAATAGTGAAAGATTCCATAGGAAAAATATTAAATGATGTAGGAAACATCAAAAGAAGATAGAGGGAATACACAGTCTTTATACAAAAAAGAACTGGTGGATAACCAAGCATTTTGAGAGGTTGCATATAAAGAGGAACCAATGGTATTGAAGGACGAAGTAGAAGCTGACTTTAAGGAACTGGTGAAACACAAGGCTCCAGGAAGTGATGGAATACCAATAGAGATGTTTCCACAAACAGATGTACTGGAGGTGCTAACATGTTTATACCAACAGATTTGTGAAACAGCTACCTGGCCAAATAATTGGAAGAGATCCATATTTGTGCGTATTCCCCAAAAAGGAGATCCAACTAGATGTGGACACTATTAAACAACATCATTAATACCACACGCAAGCAAAATTTTACAAAAGATCATTGAAAAGCGACTGCAGCAGTATATAGACAGGGAATTGCTAGAAAATCAAGTCAGATTCAGAAGAGGGTGGGGAACCAGGGACATCATGGCTGATCTCTGATGGATATTAGTCTAAATCAGAGAATATCAGAAAGATGTCTACCTTGTTTTATCAACTATGCAAAAGCATTTGAATGTGTGCATCATAACAAATTATGGATAACATTGCAAAGAATGGGAATATCAGAACACCTAATTTTACTTATGAGGAATCTTTACATGGACCAGGAGGCAGTCATTTGAACAGAACCTGGAAACACTGCTTGATGTAAAGTGGAAAAAAGTGGGTATCAGGACTCTATCCTTTCACTATATCACTTCAAGATCTATTCTGAGCAAATAATCCAGGAAGCTTGACTTTATAAAGAAGAACACAGCATCAGGATTGGAGGAAGACTCATTAACCACTTGCATTATGTAGGTGACACAACTCTGTTTGCTGAAAGTGAAGAAAATTTGAAACATTTAATGATGAAGATCAAAGAGCATAGCCTTCAGTATGGATTGTGACTCAACTTCAACAAAACAAAAATCCTTACACATGGGTCAGTATGTAACTTTCTGAAAAATGGAGAAAAAATTGAGGTTGTCCATGATTTTGGTTACTTGGTTCTACAATCAACATACATGGAAGCAGCAGTCAAGAAATCAAAAGGTGCATTGCTTTGGTAAAAGTTGTGGCAAAAGATCTTTTTAATGTATTGAAAAGTAAAGATGGCACATGGAAGATGAAGGTGCACCTGATTCATGTCATGGTATTCTCAGTCACATCATATGGTTGTGAAAGCCAGACATTGGACAGGGAGACAGGAGAAGAAATGATGCTTTTGAAATATGGTGCTGGAGATGATTATTGAACATACTATGGACTGCCAAAAGGACCAACATATCTGTCCTAGAAGAAGTGCAATCAGAGTGCTCCTTAGAAGCAGGGATGGCTACACTGTATCTTCTGTATTTTGGACATGTATTTAGGAGGGACCAATCCCTGGAAAAGGACATCATGTTTGGGAGAGTGGCAGGTCAACAAAAAAAAGGAAAATCTTCCACTTGATGGATTGACACAGTGTCTGCAACAACAGGCTTAAACATAAGTAAGATTGTGTGCCTGACATAGAATTGGGGAGTGTTTCAGTCTCCTATACATAGGGTCACTATAAATCAGACTTGACTCTACAGCACCTAAAAATAAAACACACACACACACACACACACACACACACACACACACACACACACACACATAAGGAGCCACGATGTCCACCTGTAATCCCAACAAGTTGCTAGGCTGAGGCAGGAGGATCATGAGTTTGAGGCCTACACAACTTAGCAAGACCTTGTCTCAAAATAAAAAATAAAAATTAATAAATAGGCGGGGTTCAAAGCTCAATGGTAGAACACTTGGGATGAAAAGTGCTTCAGATATTGGATTTTTTTTTGACTTTTGGAATATTTGCATAAATGTAATGAAATATATTAAGACTTGGGCCATATTTAAATACAAAATCCATTTTGTGTACAAGGTCTCCCTTTTCCCACATCCTTGTCAACATTTTGTATTATTTTTTGATAATAGCCTTTCTAACAGGTAAGAGGTGATATCTCATTGTAGCTTCCATTTACATTTCCTTGATAATTATAAATGTTGAGCATTTTTCAAATGCTTCCTAGATATTCATATCTCTTACTTTAAGGATTGTCTACTCAGATTCTTCGCCAATTTTTTGAATTGGCTCATTTTCTTACAATAGAGTTGCTTCAGTTCCTTTGATATTTGAAGATTAGGCACTTATCAGATATATGGTGTGCAAATATTTTCTCCCAATCTGTGAGTTGTTTTCTTACACTGTTAATTATTTTCTTTGCTGAGCATAAGTTGTTTTTTTTTTTGTGTGTGTGTGTGTGAAATCCTGTTTGTTTATATTTGCCTTTGCTGCCTATGTGCTTTAGAGTCCTATGGAAGAAATCATTACTCAGACAAGTACTGTAGAACTTTATGTTTCTTTCCAGTAGCTTTACAGTTTCCCGTCTTATGTTTTAATCTTTTATCCAATTTGAGTTGACTTTTGTATATGGCATATGATAAGGGACAAATTTCATTCTCCATGTAGATATTCAATTTTCCTGTTACTATTTATTGAAGAGACTATCCTTAAAATTAAATATTTAGAAATAAAATTAATAACATGACTGGTGAAAGAAATTGAAGAAACATGTAATATAAGACATATCCCATGTCCACAAATTAGAAGAAATAACATTGTTAAAATATCCATTCTGCCCAAATGTTTTAAAGATTCATGTAATTTTAAACCAGGTGCCGTGGCACATGCCTGTAATCCCAGCAGCTCAGGAGGCAGAGACATGAGGATCGCAAGTTTGAGACCAGAGACAGTCTGAGTAATTTAGCGAAACTCTGTCCCAGTCTTGGAAAAAGTAAGAAAATGTGCAGCTCGATGCAGCTCGATGGTACAGCACTTGCAAAGCATGCAAGCATGAGACCCTGGGTTCAACTCCCAGTACCACACAGAAAAAAATTTTAATGTAATTTTTATCAAGATTCCAATATCAAATTTTACAGAACTGAAAAAAAAGATATATCCTAAAATTCATATGCAACCAGAAAAGACTCTAAAAAGCCAAAGAAATCATGAGCAGAAAGAAAAAAGTTAGATCCATCACATTCTCTGATTTCAAAAACATAAATCTATTATAATGAAAACAGCATAGTGTGGGCATGACGACAGACATTTCAGCCAAAGGAATAAAATAGAAAGACCAGAAATAAACCCAAGAATTTTTGATCAATTGATTTTTCTGTGTATGAGTTGCCTCATAGAGTTTTATACTTTATGCTGGCATAAGAGGCAGCTACAACTGTGATACTCAGGACACTTAGAGGAACTGGGGCAAAGAGATATTTACTAACTTTCCTTAGAACACAGAATTTGGCCTCATGATAGAAGGCACTGATTTTCCCAGTACTCTTTAGTGAATATTCATTGACTAGGTATCCTGATCTTTGTCATTCTTTACACCCAAGATCAAACTGATTTTGTCAAAAAAAAAAAAAAAGTATCCTTTGATCTCTTCTGGTGGAAGAAATTTATTTTTCTTAATGTCTCAGGTATTTATTCTTTCTGTTTACTCTCTTTCACATAGGCAACTATTCATTTACCCTCATTCAATAATTAATGTGTAGAAAATATAAATGTCCTAGAATAGTGTCTGGCTTTGAATAAATCTTATATGTATGTTTAATGGATAAATAAATGAATGAAAATTTACATAAATAGTGCCATGGGGAGCAGTCACATGGCATTAGGGAAATGTCTATTATTTTAAAAGAGAAATGTATGCTATGTGCCTAGAAAATCAATCATATTCAGTAGAAGACATAACACTTTAGTTGGGGAGTGACATATACTCTGTGTTAACAACAACAAAATGTTTTTTTTTAACTCTGTACAACTGTTGTTGTTGTTAGGTGTCCAACTCATAGGGACCCTTAGTGCTTCTCTGCTATTCATAGGGTTTTCAATGGCTGATTGTTTTTTGGAAATGGGTCACTGGCTCCTTCTCCCAAGTGTACAGCACCTGGTGTTCCCGGGTGGTTTCCCATCCAAGTACTAACCAGGCCTGACCCTGCTTAGCTTCCAAGATCTGATGGTATCAGATGCCACAGTAGTACAGCTTCAGGCACCTGTAGTAACTAGAAGGAGCTTTACTGATGTAAAAGGGTTTAGCTACACTGATAGGTCTTCTATAGAACCTAACATTCACATGTTCTATAGTAGTTGGTCAGTAAATAAGTTCATGATTAAATGAATACTAAGATTGCTTATAACAAATGTAATACTAAATAAATATCAATAATTCTAGTCTTCAGCTTTTCTTGTTCTTAGGTCACAAAAATAAAATATATTTATTTTCCAAAGAATTTTTCCAGTCTGTAACAGAAATACTTAGAGTTATATATATTTGTCTATTGACTGTAAAAAACTGAGGGCTTTCCACAGGATAATGTGTTTACACATATTTTCAAGATTTAAGATTGTAAAAGCATGTCTATTCTTGTTATTTTTATGTATGATGGCAGAGTAATGTTGTAGAATTACAGACAAAACTTAGATTCCAGTTCATATACTTCCAAAACCAGTTGTCTGATCATATGAGACTAATTTAACTTATGTTTCTTTGGCTTCTTGATCGGGTACAGTCATTATAAGATGGCTTTAAATTTCTCAGTGAATTTTCCTTGCAAATCCATAGAAAGTCATATGAAAGAAACAAAAAAATATAGTATGAGCTGTACTTCCTTTTTCACTCCTCCTGCTTATATGGGCTGTCAGAAAAAAATGATATATCCAAAAGGAAATCGAATATGAATGCCATTTTACAAATTACCTACAGATTTTCCATAGCTTCTCTAATGAAACAGTACCAGATACATCTCTTGATGATTTAGATATCTCTTCTGAAGTTATTAGATGTCTCTTTTCTTTGTATGGAAAATAGGCTTAAATAATGTAGAGCAATGGCTCATATTTGTACAGTTAATAATTGTTGTTGTTGCTCATTGCCATTCAGTTGAGTCCAACTCATAGTGACCCTATGTACAACAGAATGAAAAACTCCCCGATTCTATGTCACGCACAAGATCTTAATTATGTTTAAGCCCATTGGTGCAACCATCCTTCCAAACTACTTAGTTGAGGGTATTCCAGTTGAGGATTTTTGTTTTTGTGGCTGACCTGCCACTCTCCCAAAGATGATATCCTTCTCCAAGGGTTGGTCCCTCTTGACTACACATAGAAAATATGTAAGATGCAGTCTAGCCAACCTAGCTTTCGAGGGGCACTCTGGTTACACTTCCTCTAGGACAGATCTGGGTTTTTTTTGTTGTTGTTTGTTTGTTTGTTTGTTTTGGAAGCCCATGGTATGTTCAATATCCTGCACCATAATTCAAAAGCGTCAATTCTTCTCCTGTCTCTCTTATTCAATGTCCAGCTTTCACAACCATATGATGCAACTGAAAATAACATGGCATGAGTCAGATGCACCTTCATCTTCAGTGTCTTTAAATTTTGATACTTTAAAGAGGACTTTTGCCACAGATTTTCCCAATGCAACGTATCTTTTGATTTCTTTACTGCTACTTCCATGGGTGTTGATTGTAGAACCAAGTAAAACAAAATCTTGGACAACTTCAATCTTTTCTCCATTTAGCATGAAGTTGCTAACTGACCCAGTTGTAAGGATTTTTGTTTTGTTGTTTTGATTCATAACCCATACTGAAGGCTGTTATCTTTGATCTTCACCAGTAAATGTTTCAAATTCTCTTCACTTTCATCAAGCAGAGTTGTGTCATCTGCATAATATAGGCTGTTAATTATTCTTCCTCCAATGATGATTCTGCATTCTTGTTGTAAAATCCAGCTTCTCCCATTATTTGCTCAGCATAGAAATTGAACAGGTACAGTGATAGAATACAGCCCTGTCCTAAGTTTTTCAATTTTAAACCACGAAGTATTTCCTTACTCTGTTGAACAACTGCCTCCTTGTCCATGTACAGATTTCTCATGAGCACAATTAGTTGCTCTGGTATTCCCTTCCTTCACAGAGTTATCCATAATTTGATATGATCCCCACAGTCAACTACCATTGCAGAGGTGATAATACATTTAAAATATGATGGAAAAGCCTAATATCAAATGTCAAAATGAGACCAGGGTTGATTATATATTGTCAGACCAATGATATTTTCATTGTTAATACATTTTTTCACCAATATGAATGGTGAGTATACATTTGGAATTCCCCAGATGGAACATACAGGATCCAAATTGACAATATTTGTGGAAAGAGTTGATAGAAAAGCTCAAAATCAAAAGTCACAACAATACCAGGTGCTGATTGTAGATCAGACCATCAACTGCTCATATGCAGGTTCAATCTGAAACTGAAGAAAATTAGATCAAGTGTACAAGAGCCAAAGTATGACCTCGAGTATATTCCACCTGAGTTCAGAGACCACCTCAAGAACAAGATTAATGTATTGGACACTAAGGATTTAAGACCAGATGAGTTGTGACATGACATCAGAGACCTCATTCATGAGGAAAGCAAAAGGTTATTTAAAAGCAGGAAAAAAGAAAAGACTAAATTACATGTCAAAAGAGACTCTGAAACTCACCCTTGAACGTCAAGCAGCTAAAGTAAAAGGAAGATATGATGAAGTTAAGGAACTAAGCAGCAGATTTTCAAGGGAAGCTTGAGAATACACAATCAAATATTTTCATGACATGAGCAAAGAGCTGGAGACAGAAAACCAAAGGGAATAATAGGCTCTGTTTTCTCAAACTTAAGGAACTGAAAAATTCAAGCCTTGGGTGGTAATAGCAAAGGATTCCACAGAGAAAATATTAAACAATGCAGAAAACATCAAAAGAAGATGGAAAGAATACAGTGATTATACAAATAAGAATTGGTGGATGACCAACTGTTTCAAGAGGTTGCATATGATCAGGAACCAATGGTATTGAAAGACTTAGTGGAAGCTCCCCTAAGGGAATTGGCAAACAGAAGGCTCCAGGAATTGGTGGAATACCAATAGAGATATTTCAACCAACAGATACAGCACAAGAGGTGCTAACATGTTTATGCCATGAGATTTGGAAAGAGCTAACTGGCCGACTAACTGGAAGAGATCTATATTTCTGCCTAGCCCAAAGAAAGGAAATCTAATTGAATGTAGAAGCTATTGAACAATATCATTAATATCATATACAAGCAAAATTTTACTAAAGATCATTCAAAAGAGACTGAAGCAGTGTATAGACACTGAATGGCTAGAAAATCAAGTAGGATTCAGAAGAGGGCGTGGAACGAGGAACATCGATGCTAATGTCAGATGGATATTAACTGAAAGCAGAGAATACCAAAAGACAGTCTATCTGTGGTTATTCTTAGGAAAAGAATATCGCCTTAAAATATAGCATTCTTTTGAAATGTAATATTAACATCTTAATGTTTCATATAATGTAAATAAGCAATTACTTTCTCCTACTTTGTACTAAATTGAAAGCCTGACATATATTAGTGAACAAGGCATAGGAATGTATGTCTGAAAGAGAAGAGTGTTAATCAGCTGATTATGATAGTAGCTAGAACATATTGTGATGGAGATATATGATGTGATGAGAGAACATAGAGGGGAAACCTGTTTACTAGGGGGGACTACTCAGGAATGGCCTTCCTGGGGTAATCAACATATAAGCTCAGGCTTGAAGATCTATCTAGGTGAAAGGACATAGATAATGTATAAGGGAGTGAACAGTCTTAGTCAGGGTTTGGAGATGGAAGACATTGTACAGAAGCTACAAATGGTCCAGATGTTTGCTGTGAAATGTTAGAAGGGATAAGTGAGAAGAGGTAAGGCAAGAAAGATAAGCAGAGGCCTTCTAATAAACAAGTAGCCTTGAAATACCCAGTTACACAAATTTCTCCTGATTGCATTTGGAGAGCTATTATTTGCAAATGGCCATCAAAACAACTATGAAGAAAAAGCAATAATATGAATAATTACTCACTGGTACAAACATGAGTATGTTTAGAAATGAGAATGGCACATGGATAGTCTGAATTTCAAATATTTTAAGTTTATTACCTATGGTTCATCTGAAAGTGCATCTAGTTTCACAAAGTTCTGCAGAATTTTTCAAGATTAAGGTTTTTCAGTCATATCAACATACTAGAATGTAAGTGACCTGGGTTATAGTCACTGTATTACCACTAACACATTATACATCCTTGGAGAAGTTGTATAATTTCTATGGATATCCATTTCTATAAAATGAGAATATTTAGCCCACTTAACAGCCACGTCCTTTCAAAATTGTTTCTGAAAACTTATATCTGTATATTACCCATCAAATTCTTTTTAAAAATCATTGTGAATACTTGTAAATACCTTAAAAACTGTGTTTGTTTATGCGGATGTACCATATTTTTAAATAACTTAAAATATTTACATGGATAATATAAAGGTAAATTGTGACTCTGCTCATAGTATAAAGGATATAACATATAAATTGAATTAAAAAGTTTTGATGCCCTCTTAAAGAATTTCACATATTAGGATGGGGATTTGTTGAAGGAATTATGAAACTTTACTGTTGTTTTCATTCCTTGTGCATAACCAATATCTGACACATAATTTGTACATAGAAATTGTTGAGTTGAAATACATTTTATGTAATATAAAGACAAAGAAGCTCCTTAAAACAAGGATATCCAACTCAGCTGCACAGCAGAAGGCAAGTGGTGGGCAAGAGAGCCAAGATTCATCTTTATTTACTACCACTCCCCATCACTTGCATTCCTGTCTAAGCTTCACCTCTGGTCAGGGGAAATATTGTCTTCCATGAAACTGGTCCCTGGTGCCAAAAAGGTTGAGGACTGCTATTTTAAATCAAACAATAGGGATCCTTTTTTGAAGATCATTAAATTTCTGTGTGTACACTGATGTTTTTTAAATTTGCAGTGGGTTGGCATTATTAACTAGTATAGGTTTCCATTATATTATTGACAGAGACAACGATGGGATGTGAAGAGATTTAAGTGATTTGATTAAGGGCAAGTTAAAAAATAATTTCCCAATTTCTTGAGCTTTGGCTTTAGTTTTAAAATCATGCTACCTCTTTTTTAAACTCTTATCTATTTGATTTCTACTGCTAATAATCACTATTGACAATAATATTTATTAGATAACAAAAGATACCACAATTTCTTCACTTATTCATTTATATTTCATACATGGTCTTGGAAATAGGTTTTAACAAAAGATGGTAGAATCAAAATGGAACACGTGATTTTTATAAATGTCAACATCCATTCTCATTAAAAATAAGGCATGATTCTACACAGCAGTAAGAAAATAAGACTTCTAGGTCCTAGCAGAAACCCTTGGCAATCTGTGAGTTAATTTTCCCCAAACAAGTGCAATTTTATTTATATTCTCATGAGCAGACCATAATTATACTCTCTGAGAGATTAGATTTAAATAATAGCCATATTCTATGATCTTGAGTAGACATTCATTTCTAGTCCTTAGGATTATTTTTAAGGTCGAATTTCACCAATGTACAATCTTTTAAATCTCTGTTCTTTGTTTTAGCCTGTTATTTTTTTCTTCTCCATGAATTTAACATCAACAGGCAAAGGGTGTTTTTAGTATTCTTTTACACAGTTTTGGTTAGAAAAAGATTCATCTGATCTTATATATGATAAATTTTATTTGCAAAATAATTAATGCACTTGAGATATTGTCACTAAAAATGGGCCTTTGATGTGAGATGAATAAAAATCAGAAAATGGGCCTACTAAAATCATGTAAGTAAAATTTCTGAATATCATTGTTAATGAAGATTCCAAAATTTTACTTTTATATAATTCATAGATAACAACTTCTCTATCCAAGTATGGAACATATCCATTCATGTTGTCATACAATAGAATCTTTTCCTTCAGGTAGTATAATTAATTCTTCCACATAAATAGAAATTCTTAATAGAATTTATAATATTAATATAAATAATAATAAAACAGTTATGAAACATTTGTTGGGTGCCATTGACACACTATTCATATGTATTGTATCTTTTTTCCACATCTCCCTTCATGAGGTATATTTTTAGGAATATGTTATAGGAGGATAAACTAAGATTAGTTGTGGTTAAGGAATTGTCCAGATTCCTATAGTTAAGAAGTGAGAGATTATCAGGCCAAAACTCAACTGTGCTTACTGCAAATCCTATTGCTTTTTACTATCACATGGCATCCCTTGTCTTACAAATTATTACATGTATGAAAATAAAAATGTCCAGGCATGGTGGCGTTAGCCTGTAATCCCAGTGACTTGGGAACCTGAGGCAGGAGGACATGAGTTTGAGCCCAGAGGCAGTCAGTGAAACTTACTGAAACCTTGTCTCAAAAGAGAAAATTAAAAAGCTGCTGAGGGTGCAGCTTAGTAGTAGAGTGCTTGCCTAACTTGTGCAAGGCAAGCTGGATTCAATCTCCTAATATTTAAAAAATTTTTAATAAATTAAAATGTATAAAATGCAAAGCATCTGTGTTACTATACTGTTACTAATACCCCCAATTTTCCACTTTAGTGATATTGCCCAAATTCCCAGTAACACCTCTGTGTTAATTAATTTTGATGTGCTGGTGGCAGGGTTTGATCTAGGGTCTTATGCATGCTTGGCAAGTGCTTTAATATTGAGCTGTTCCTCCAGCCCTGTTTTTATTTTTTACTTTGAGACACAATAAGTGGCACTGGCTGCCTCTGGCCTTGAACTTGCAATCTTCTTGTCTGCCTCCATCCTCCACCTGCAGGAATTACAGATGTGCACCATGGTACAGGTATGAGATAATTACTTTTCATACTTAAATTCTGGCCATTCAGACCACTGACCCAGGTTGGACACTCCAAAGGTAGCCCCAAATTCAAGGGGCTGTAAGTACCTCTGTGACTTCTAAGAAGTTAGTGTGGTAGCTCACATATTGATTTTATTTTACCTAATTTTTGTTTTTCTTTTTATCCTGAAATTTTTTAGACACTTTTGGAGTAATGCATGACAAAGAAGAGCTCTTCATTAGAATCTCTAGGACACAAGTACTCCCTGGCTATACATTAACACTTTGAGAATCAGAATGAGTATAGGCGATTTTTGCAGCCTATGACATACATTTCCCACAGAATGAAAGGTAGGGCACATTTTCATTTTTCAAACATAGCTATAGAGATGTCATGAAGTTTAAGTTAGAGAGATGCCATGGTAGGGTTTGATCATACCCTCACATTTGCATTTATATTATAGGCATCACAAATATGGCACATAAATGCACACATGTTATATAGACCCCATTCAGCAACAAATAGCTCACTCTGTAAGTCAAAATGAATAATATTAAAATGTAGTCCAGATCTAGTTTGATAAAAGGTAAATGGGTCATTGAACTCATTCTCTAGTTCTTTCCCTTGCACTCTGTATTAATTTGGGGAACTAAATATCCTCTCTGGGCCTGTCACTTCATCAAACACACATAATACTGTCATCCATGGTCTAGCTAGCAAAAGAACATACAGCATCCATATAGCCCCATTCAGTGGTGAATATGAACCAATGAATGAATCACTGAAGTCTGTAGTAGAATTAAATTGTTGGGTACCTGCAAGGCTCAGCTGAACACTAAAGGCCAGAGATGAATAAACAGAGCCTCTTTTCTCAAGTATCTTATAATTGATACAGATAGTTATTTCTACAAAACAAGCACTAGTGGAAAAGTGAGCAACATGGGCATAAAACACCTATATGAATAATGTACATCAAAATGCATATATGGAAATGCCACAATGAAAAGCATGTCAGAGTGAATCACATTAAGGTGTACATTAAGAATGTCCAATAAAAAAAGAAAAAAGCAATAATAAAAAAAGCACAATGTATGTATACTAGAAAAGAAAAATTAATTAAAAATTCAAGAGTATGAAATACAATGTGATACCTATCAGGAAACAAATACAGGGAAAAGTCAGACCCTCAAATTTCTGAGGACATTTTAGCACACGGTAAAACAAAATAAATTTAGCTGCTGTTATTTTATTTTGCCTCTCCTATACCCTAATGTTGGGCTGGGATTTGGCTCAGTTGGTAGAGTGCTGCGCTGCAGTCTCTGAGGTCCTGAGTTCAATTCCCAGCACCACAAAAATGGGAGAAGGGCCTGGCAATCCACTCCCAAGGCAATCCCAAAACAGTCAGCCATTGAAAACCCTATGAGGGTCGCTATGAGTCGGATACCGACTCGACGGCACCTAACAACAACAACATACCCTAATGTTAATGTAATAAAACAGTTAATTACTATCAAAATAAAATATTAGAACTACCTGAATTATAACCAGAAGCACATTTTAAAACATGGTGGGAACACTTCTTCTTTTAAAAATCAACACCTTTAATTAAGAGGTATATATTTAAAACGGTGATATGCATTATATTCTGTGAAGCCCTGGAACAGGTGATAGGGATTGAGAAAAGATCAAAGCTGACTGTTGAAAAGTAAATATTAAGTGCGTAGAATATTAAGAATGGAACCAGAGTAGGAATGTTTGATTTTAGCTTGGGCACTTCATGAGTGTCCTTGAATATATGATTATGAACAAGTGATTATTTTGAGTATGCTTTTTTAAAAATAGGAATAAAAATTCTTAATTTGTCAAATGTATAGGGTTACATTAATTTGCAGCTATCGCAAAGAACATGACAATCTTTTGGTAAAGGTCTTATACTTGGAAAAACAATGCAGTTATTTTTTTTCCTCCCTTTATTGCTAGATGTTGGTAGGGTACAGAGTAATATAGCATTGGCTTTTTCCATTATGTAACTGTTACACCACTTTTGGTTATATTTTTATCAATTTACAAGGCTTATGGAGCCTTTTGACCAATACATGTGGTTATTATTAACCTACTCTGAGTGTCCAAAATATTTTTACATACTTTATCTCATTTAATCCTGATAAAATCTAGGAGGTAGATACTATTATTCTCATTTTACAGATATGAGAAACAGAGGCTCAGAGAGTTATATGACATCCTGACATTCCCATAAATAACATGTATTAGAGTCACAATTCAAGTCCCAGTAATACGACTTAGTGCCTCATCTTAAATCTCACAATTTTTGTACTACTCTAATCAACATGATGAGAGAAGAACATAGCAACCCACTCCCAAAACAATCCCGAAACAATCAGCCTTTGAAAACCCTATGAAGAGCAGAGATGCACTGACATAGTGCCAGGCACGGCACTGTGTTAGGTAGTGTTTTGTCTCTTGTGCATATGTCACTGTAAGTTGGACCCGACTCCACAGCACCTAATAACAACAACAACAATACAAAGTGAAGGGCTGGGGTTTAGCTTACTTGGTAGGGTACTCCTCTGTACTCTCTGAGGCCCTGCGTTTGATCCCCAGCACCACAAAAATGGGAGAAGGACCTGGCAGCCCATTCTTGCGTGAATCCCAAAACAATCAACTATTGAAAACCCTATGAACAGCAGAGAAGCACTGTCAGACATAGTGCTGGGCATGGCACAGTGTTGGACAGTGTTTTGTTCTATTGTACATAGAGTTGCTATGAATTAGACCTGATTCAATGGCAACTAACAACAACAACAACAACAACATATAAAGTGAAAATTCTACAAGCCTAGATACAAAATCAGAGTCTGGAGAAAGTAAGCACGATGAGACAACATGGAAGTTTCTTATGAGCATCATGAAAAATACAGTTGGGAAAGAATTAGAATATGTCAGAATTGAGTTGAAACTTAGAAATACCAGGCAAAGTTCACTGGGAAGACAGTGTTTCAGGCCTCCAACAAAATGAGAGGATGAAAAAGGACTGCAGAGGAAGAACAAGCAGACAGACATGCCCCCATCAGATGGGGCTGTGAGGACCACATGGCCAGTAAGCAGCAAGAAGAGGGAGTCCAAGAAGGGAGCACTAACTTCAAGAAAAGAAAAACAGCTTCACCTAATGAGAGACCAAAAACCCCACTGAGTGTTCAGGGTCAGAGAGGGTTTTAATTATTCTGTAGAAGACCATTGTAAATGTCACTTTCTGGAAAAAAAATAAAATAAAATAAAAAATATTCAGCTTGCTGCAGGAGGTTGTTAAAAAAAAAAAAAACCTTTCGTGTTCAAGCTAAATGTGTCTCAGTATAGAGTTTTATTCTCTCCAGGCCCTTTGGGCTGTGGGGACCCATGAAAACACATTTTATCAAAATAGGTTTGTAAGACATACTTGATTTCTTCTTTGACAGCTCCAAAACTAATCCTTGGGGACAAAATGAAAGGAAAAAAATGGAGTGGAGGGATGTTGGGGAAAATAATATGACAGGATAATAAAAATAACCTTACTTTTGACAAAGAATTGAGGCTGAAAACAGAATTATGGACAAAATAAAAAATATATTTAGTTTTAGGGTAGAGAAATGATGCCAAATAGAGATTCTGACTTGAGTCAATGCCTGACACCCACAATTCCAACTTCCAACCCTCTTCCTGTTCTAGGTAATAACCTTGAAGTAATTGCCACACTCTGTAAAAACACATTCATTCTCCATTATTTGGCCGTAGACTAAAAGGATGGAAATCAAAAACATCTGGTATTTCTCAACTGATAGAGCAACTAGCATCACTCCAAAATGAATGACTCATGAGATTCAGCAGAAGTCTTAAGACACAAGTGTTCAAGGTGTCAAGTTCAGACAAACCAAGAGAGGAAAGATACTTCTATGATTAGAAACTTTGGCTATGCATTACTGTATACTGAAGTTCAAACCAAGTGGTTGCTACTTTCTAAGAGTGATAATGATGTATACATTAATCATACTCTCTGAGACCTAACATCTTCATCAATAACGTTGTTGTTGTTGTTGTTGTTGTTGTTGTTAGGTGCCATCGAGTCGGTATCCTACTCATAGCAACCCTCATAGGGTTTTCAATGTCTGACTGCTTCGGGATTGCCTTGGGAGTGGATTGCCAGGCCCTTCTCCCATTTTTGTGGTGCTGGGAATTGAACTCAGGACCTCAGAGACTGCAGCACAGCGCTCTACCAACTGAGCTAAATCCCAGACACAATAACAATACCACCTCCTATTTTTCTGAAGATTAAGTTAAATTTTGAGTCCTTTTTCTCAGTAATTTTAACAACAGCTAATCAAATATTGTAAGGTCTATTTCTAGTTGTAGAAAAAATTAAATATCTGAGTCTTATTTGTACCAGTAATCAATATTTTATCCATTGAATTCATAGCTATAATAATTATAACCATAAATCTATTGAAGTTGATTTCATTTTAACTTGTATAAATTTATGGTGACGTCAGGGAATGAGGGCTGATCAAATTTCTTTAAGCATGTATGAAAATGTTGCAATAAAACCCATTATTTGGTATAATTGATATATGCTAAGTAAATGTATTAGAAGCGTCTGTTCTTTAGTGTTCTTTGCATTGGATTCCAATGTTGTTTCTCCCCAAACCTTTCCTTGTTTCTGACGTGAGACATTATTTTCCAAATCCAGTTTTTACTGAATGAATGTTTAAGAAATAGATAGGAAACATTTACTTTAAAAGGCCAGATAATGTTCCTTCATTTTACAATATCGGAAGGGTTGTTTGGTTTTTTGTCCTTTTGCCTTTTTCACTATAGATCTACAACATGGGATATCATATAATAAACAGTGAACCTCGCCTGGCCTGGTGGCACATGCCTGTAATCCCAGAGACTCAAGAGGTGGACACAGGAGGATCACAGGTTTGAGACCCGAGGCCTTCATAACTTAGTGAGACTCTGTCACAAGGTAAAAAATAAAACATGAGCTGGGGGTGCAACGCTGTGGCAGAGCACATGCAAAAAGTATGCATGAGGCCATGGGCTCAGCCTCCAGTATCACAAAAGTCAACAAGAATAAATAAAATAAACAAAAAAATTGAACTTTAGTAGTACATTATTTGAGTAATGAAGTAATTAGATACCACAGTCCATTGGACTATATTTATTAAGATAAGCAAATACAAAGGAGAGATTTTTGGCTGGGTGCAGTTGCACATTATTATATTCTCAGCAACTCAGGAGGCTGAGACAGGAGGAGTGGGGGTTCAATTCCAGAGATAGCCTGCACAACATAGGGAGACTTTGACTGAAAATAAAAAAGGGGACGGGGGCTGAAGTTGCAGCTCAGTGGTAAAGCACTTCTCTAGCATCCATGATGCCTTGGATTCAACCTCCCAGTAATGACCAAAAAGAAATATGAAAAATAAAAAGTATAAATTTTAAGGGAGAAAAATGTAGTAATAAATTTTGCTAGATGCCTCAATTTTCTAGTAGCCAAATTAATGAGTTAACATTTTACAGATCTTGCAAGAAACACACTATTTGTCTAATCACATAGATTTAGAGATTGGGAGTGATCTATACTGATGTCTTTGTCATAAATCCAGCATTTAATCCAATCAATAGCAAGTGTTATAAGGCTTTATTGAGTTTACAAGAGTTCTTTAAACTTTTTAAAATCCCTGTATAGATGTATTCATATGTACTCACAGAAAATCTGCATTTCCCCTGATATTATTTGTAAAAAGTTCTGTAAAAATCTGGTTTTAATTGCCTTAAAAAGTTCCTTGGGAATTTCATAATGTTCTTTAAGAGACAAACTTACTAAGAAATGTATTGGTCAATTCCATATACCAAATGTTTATTTACTTGTGAAATATTAAGAGGAGTTTGATGTTTGACACTTTTGATTTCCTACTGTGAGCATCCCCCACACGTCTGTCAGTTTGCCGCACTGTGGGGGCTTCTGTGTTGTGATGAGGCTGAGAGCTCTGCCACTGTAACCTCTGACATGAGCAAGGTTATCCATGGTGGACAGGTTTTGAGCTGAGCTTCCAGACTAAGACAGACTAGGGAGTAGGACCTGGCGAGACACTCCCGAAACAACTAGCCATTGAAAACCCTATGGATAGCAAAGAAACACTGTCAGATATACAGCCAGAAATTGAGGACCCCAGGTTGGAAGGGACTCAAAAGACTACTGGGGAAGAGTTGCCTCCTCCAAGTAGAGTCTACCGTGATGATGGAAATGGAGTAAAGCCCCGGGGTGCTCAACTTACTGATGTGGCACCACTCAAAATGAGGAGAAACAACTGTAAATATCCATTAATAATTGAACATGGAATGTACGTAGTATGAATCTAGGAAAATTAGAAATCATTAAAAGAGAAATGGAGCACATAAACATTGACATTCTAGGCATCAGTGAACTGAAATGGACTGGCATAGGACATTTTGAGTCAGACGATCATATGGTCTACTGTGATGGGAAGGAAAAACTAAAGACAAATGTGGTTGCATTCATCATCAAAAAAGACAACCCAAGATCTGTCATGAAATACAATGTTGTCAGTGATAGAATAATATCCATATGCCTACAAGGAAGGCCAGATAATATGAGTATTATTCAAATTTATGCACCCACCACTAAGGCCACAAATGAAGAAAGGGAAGACTTCTATCAGCTTCTGCAATCTGAAATAGATAAAACATGCAATCAAGACATATTGATAATCACTGGTGACTGGAATGCAAAGGTTGGAAACAAACAAGAAGGTTCAGTAGTTGGAAAATATGGTCTTGGTGACAGAAACGAAGCTGGAGATCGCATGATAGAATTTTGTCTGACCAATGATGTTTTCATTACAAAAACATTTTTCCAATATCATAAACGGAGACTATACACATGGACTTCACCAGAAGGAACATACAGGAATCAAATTGACTACATATGTGGAAAGAGACGATGGAAAAGCTCTATACAAAATGTCAAAACAAGACCAGATGCTGACTATGGATGAGACCATCAATTGCTCATATGCAAGTTCAAAATGAAGCTGAAGAAAATTAGAACAAGTATACGAGAGCCAGGGTATGACCTTGAGTATATCTCCCCTGAGTTCAGAGACCACCTCAAGAATAGGTTTAATGCATTAGACACAAATGATAGGAGACCAGAAGAGTTTTGGCATGACATAAAAGATATCATTGAAGAAGGAAGCAAAAAGTTCTTAAAAAGACAAGAAAAAAAGAAAAGACCAAATTACATGTCAAAAGAGAGACTGGACCTTGCCCTTGAACGTCCAGCAGCTAAAGCAAAAGGAAGACATGATGAAGTTAAGGAACTAAACAGAAGATTTCAGAAGGCAACTCAAGAAGACAAAAACAAATATTATAATGACATATGCAAGGAGATGGAGGCAGAAAACAAAAAGGGAAGAACACGCTCTGTGTTTCTCAAGCTTAAGGAAGTGAAGAAAAAATTCAAGCCTCGAGTGGCAGTAGTGAAAGTTTCTACAGGGAAAATATTAAGTGATGCAGGAAACATCAAAAGAAGATGGGAAGAATACACAGAGTCATTATACAAGAAAGAATTGGTAGATGACCAACCATTCCAAGAGGTTACATATGAAGAGGAACCAATGTTGTTGAAGGACGAAGTGGAAGCTGCCTTGAAAGAACTGGCAAAACACAAGGCTCCAGGAATTGATGGGATACCAATAGAGATGTTTCAACAAATAGATGCAGCACTGGAGGTGTTAATATGTTTGTGCCAACAAGTTTGGAAAACAGCTACTTGGCCAACTGCCCGGAAGAGATCCATATTTGTGCCTATTCCCAAAAAACGGGATCCAACTGAGTGTGCAAACTATCGGACAATATCACTAATATCGCACACCAGCAAAATTTTACTAAATATCATTCAGAAGTGACTGCAGCAGTATATAGACAGGGAATTACCAGAAAATCAAGTGGGATTCAGAAGAGGGTGGGGAACCAGGGACATCATTGCTGATGTCAGGTCGATATTAGCTGAAAGCAGAGAATATCAGATAGATGTCTATCTATGTTTTATTAACTATGCAATAGCATTTGATTGCGTGGATCATAACAAATTCTGTATAACACTTCAGAAAATGGGAATACCAGAACACCTAGTTGTGCTCATGAGAAATCTGTACATGAAGCAGGAGGCAGTTGTTCGAATAGAACAAGGAAACACTGAGTGGTTTAAAGTTGAGAAAGGTGTGCGTCAGGGCTGTATACTTTCACCCTACCTCTTCAATTTATATGCTGAGCAAATAACCCGAGAAGCTGGACTTTATGAGGAAGAACGTGGCATCAAGATTGGAGGAAGACTCATTATCAACCTGTGTTATGCAGGTGACACCACTCTGCTTGCTGAAAGTGAAGAGGATTTAAAACTTTTACTGATGAAGATCAAAGATCATAGCCTTCAATATGCGTTTCGACTAAACATCAATGAAACAAAAATCCTTATGATTGGGTCAGCACACAACTTCACAATAAATAGAGAAAAGATTGATGTTGTCCAAGATTTTGCTTTGCTTGGCTCTATAGTCAACACCCATGGAAGCAGCAGTCAAGAAATCAAAAGACGCATTGCTGTAGGAGAAGCTGTGGCAAAAGATCTCTTTAGAGTATTGAAAAGCAAAGATGTCACATTGAAGATGAAGGTGGGTCTGACTCATGCCATGGTATTTTCAGTGGCATCATATGGCTGTGAAAGCTGGACATTGAACAAGAGAGACAGAAAAAGAATTGATGTTTTTGAATTGTGATGTTGGAGTCTATTGAATGTACCATGGATTGCCAAAAGAACCAACAATTCTGTCCTAGAAGAAGCGCAACTAGAGTGCTCCTTGGAAGCAAGAATGGCCAAACTTTGTCTTACATATTTCTGAAATGTAGTCAGGAGAGAACAATCCCTGGAGAAGGACATCATGTTTGGGAGAGTGACAGGTCAACGCAAAAGAGGAAAACACTCCACCAGATGGATTGACACAGTGTCTGCAACAATGGGCTTAATCATAAATAAGATCATTTGCCTGGCAAAGAATCATTGAGTGTTTCGATCTGCTGTACATAGGGTTGCTATGAGTCGGCCTCGACTGGACGCCACGTAACAACAGCAACAATTGTGAGTATTCCCCACATGTCTGTCAGCTTGTCTTGCTCTGGGGGCTTGCATGTTGCTGTGATGCAGAAAGCTGTACCATGTGTATTTCAGATACTACCAGGACCAACCATGGTAGACAGGTTTCAACTGCGCTTCCAGAGCAAAAAAGTAGGGAGAAAGACCTGACAGTGCACTCATGAAACAATTAGCCATTGAAAACCTTATGCATAGCTGTCGAACATAGTGCTGGAAAATGAGCCCCCCAGGCTGGAAGTCATTCAAGAAATATCTGGGGAAGACCTGCCTTCTCAAAATGGAGTGGACCTTAAGGACAGGAATGGATTAAAGCCCATGGCACTTCCTTTTGCTGGTGTGGCACTAATCAAAATGACAAGAAACATAGTGACTGCCACAATGTGCTCAAACATTAAAAGATCATTTGCATGGCACAGTGTTGGATAGTGTTTGGTTCTGTTGTACATAGGGTTGCTATGAGTTGGACATGACTCTATGGCAACTAACAACAACTAATATGGGTATAGTGTATTTTATTAAAGCATAGATTAAGTACAAATTTTGACTATTTGAAAATTTGCCTGTTTAATAAATATCACAACATGATATGGTAATGCCTTGACACTGTTCTCTTCTCTCATAGGTTAGCTTGGATTTCATCGTATAATAATGGTTTGCTACAAAGGAAATAACTTGACATGTCCCTTGGAGAGGTGTCAAATTATTTGGCTTTGGCAGTGTTACTGCTTTGGGAATAATAATATCCAAGAAATAGAAGGGAAATAAATTCATGAGTATTATTATATAATTTTAACAAAAAACATCTAGAAAAGTTACATAATTGGAAAATGGAGACCAAAGCTTTTGTGCTAAGAGTCACAGGATAAGGTAATCAAACATTCTAGACTTGAGAAATATAAAATCAATTAAAGACAAACTGATACCTTAAAATATGACTTTATATATTATATCACTGGAATCAACCCAAGAGAAGATTGTGGTACTTACTTTGGTGTTTCTCCAAAGTCCAACTGCATCATATGCAAGTTTAGTTGACATACGGCAGCAACTTAATTGGGTATATTCTTACTTTCTAAAGGGCAATTTTGTGCATAATATCTAAGTGTTCTGTATTTGATACTGCATTGACCTTTAGAGATTCCTAGAAATAGTCCTTTAAGGTTTATTCAGTCTTTCCCACATTGAGATAGCTTATTGTTTCCTCTGATATAATAGTTTCACTGTTATAGAAACATGAAGATGAACATACTAACTCTGTGTCAATGTTATCAAGGACACACACCAAGAATACTGAGTTTGAGTAACAGCATTTAGTTTATTTGTTCACTTAGTTTTAGCTTTTCATCATGTTTCTTTTCATTCCCCCATGAATATGGGTTGACCAATTACCACGGAAATATTTAATTGGCAAACAATATATTAGTTAATGTAATGAAATTGTCTTTGTAAAATTTATGAAGGTCTCTGGGGATACAAGTTGATATTTGTTTATAATTTTTCTGTTCAAATGTGTTTATCTTATTTTGAACTTAAAAATTGTTCATGATTGGGAGAAAATTAATTCATATTAAAGAGCTCAAGTAATTTGGAAAAGAAAATTATTTGGTAATGGATCTGATTGAAGTCCAGTGTCATAGGCTCTTAAAAGAACACTTTTTCTTTTTTGGATTATTTGTTAATGCCACTTCGGTGCCATTACTACTATAATTTCTGTTATTTATTCATACCAGACTATGCAGTCAGACTCTGTTATGCTTGGAAATTATGAAGTCATGTTATATGTTAGCCCATTGCTAAACTTTAGGCAAAAATAATTTCTCACGGAGGACTGTTAAAGATAAGATTTCTGGCCTTTAAAGGATCAATACATCTCTCCTTTGAATTGTCCCCAATGCTAAAAGGTTGTTGACACATGGAGTTAAGGAGTGTGCACAGTCAGCTTGAGATGCTGAAAAGATGGTTAGGAAACAGGCTCTGAGTCAGGAAAGATGCTTTTAGAGTACTAGTTCTCACATTTCTAATCATCTGAAGTTAGGCTAATAGTTTAGTTAATTTCACCTATGTTTTAACATCTACAAAGTCAAGATAATAATACTGTATACACTGTGGGAGATTTGTGCTAAGATTCATTGTGCTTGTTCCACAGGCTAGAATGTGGTGATTATCAAACAACAACAATGACAAACCCTGATTGTATCAGGCAAGATTCCTTCACTTTAAAAGGAAACATATACAAACTATCTTAAAATAAAATTCAGTTTGTGACATGTACAATGAGGAAGTCCATGCAACAGAACTAGCTTTAGAAACAGATGGATCTGCGGGGTTAAATGATATAATCAGAATTCCCCGTTTCTTCCTTTCTCAACTGTATGCATTTCTTGGTCTCGCTTTTCTGACAGCTCCTTAACATTGCTACTACCCGGCTGACTGTACCAACAGCATTCACTTCCTATTTTCAGAGAAAATCTGGACAGGCAAATACAGGAGAGAATGGATTAATTTTGTTTAAGTTATATGGTATGGGCTACAGTAGTCACTGGCTAGAGAAATTAGTCATGGTTAGCCACTCAACGTATGTGCCCCACGCTCAAGCCCCTACAATCAAAGCTAACTGAATAACATTACCAGAAAAGAAGACATGCTGTGCACACTTATAGACAAAGAAGAAAAAAGAACAATCCATCTGGTTTTATGTTGTGTTACACATTTATTTTCCGGAAGTAAATACAATTTGCAGTTAATTTTACTCTAGGCTGACAGAACCTTTGCACAGATACTATTTATGTAATCCTTGCTTATTTATGGAAAAAGCATGAGACAGTTTTTTCCAAGGGGAAATATTAGTCTAGTATAAATTAATATTAGCCCAATGTAATGTTACTCTAAGGTAGAATTAATCCTGGAAGAAATAAGCAAAATAATAATAGAAACTGATTTTTGAAATGTTTTCTTTTAATTTTTACTTAGTAGCTTTATTAATTTTGGAAGAAATACTTAGTCTCTTAGTTCACTTTTGCCATCCATGAATTGGGTATTGACTTTCCCATAAATGTATATAAAATAATGTGCAAAAAGAACTTAAAAGGTCCTCTTCCCTGAGTAAATGTTCAATAAACATCAGTTTAATTGTTTATGTTTACAAAGTGTTGAGAGGAACTTGATAAATTATGGAGGACTGATATTATCAGTTTCAACTATATGTCATTTATATGCCTGGCAACCTTTATAAGCCCTGGTTTCTTCATCTGTGTAATTCCTCACAATAATATCTACATTACAATGCAATAAATAAGAAACATCTTGGTTTTGCGCTACAAATAATTATTGAGATCCTAAAATTAATGTATAATCTACTAGGTTAGATACCAGAAATACAAATGAAAATCGCCCTTGCTTTTGAGTAAATTGAAGGCTAGAATGTAAGATAACGGCAGAGTAACTACTTTCCTAATTCCTATTTCTTGTTTTAGATTCAGAGATGGCTGATGTCAAAGGATGTGAACTGTCAAGTGAGCTCAACAATGTGAAGATAAATTGAACAACATAGAACACTTATTCTCTGTTAATTAAATATTGGCAAGTGTACTCTTAGGTAATATGATCAATCACAAGTGAGATATCAAATGCACAAGGTGAAGTTTAAAAATTAGAATTATATAACGAAAGTACACATTCCTGGATATATGGCACAGAATAAATTTTTTTAAATGTCACAGGAGATTCAGTCATAATTTCTGCAGGATTTGAAGGTAGGGGGGGAAAAAGCAGAATAAATCAGAGAGGGAAAAGTGGGCAGGCATCCTTAGTGTTCACTCACAGGCAGGAGCTGGCATTCCAATGTAATCATACAGACAAAACTGAGTGTGCGAACCAATCCTGATATTTCATGAAGTAGACCAGAAACAGTGTTTCATTGAAATTCAGAGTGGAAAATCAATTCAAGTGTAAAAAGAACATTTCTGGTTCAATTCCTAGGGGCTATTAAAATCTAAAGAAGAAAATATATACAATCAAATTTAAAAGAAAATGATATAGCAATATTAACATGATCCAGAAAAGAATTTAAATAAAATAGGTAAAAAGAAGAACAGAAATAATAAACAAAGACCAAAGATATGATCTCTATTTGCCCACCTGTTAATATACCTAAAAAGATAAGCATCAAACATGCAAAAATACATAAAGTAAAAATTATAACTGCTGTTCCTCAGAAATTAACAACTGAAAAGGCAATAAAAGAGTAGCAAAATATATTTGAACATTATTAAAGTATTCACATGTTTGTACACAGGAAATTAAAATGCATAATCTTCTTGAGTAAACAAGGAAGTGGATAATATATTTATTACATAATTTAGGAGGAAAGTAATAATACTTTGAAGTATCAACAACATAAAAAACTATGTCCTCTGAGCATAATAAAAAATAACTATAAATTTAAAAAGAAAATAGTAACAACAGAAAGCAGACACATGATAATGTAAACAAACCTCCAGGTAATCTGTACATTAAGAGGAAATCCTAAAGAAAATCTTGAAATATTTAAATGAAATGAGAACGAAAGTATCACATACAAATTTGGGAGTGCACATAAACATTAAATAAAATTGGGGGAAATTGTAAACATTAAATAAAAACATAAAGTATAACCTCAAATGAAGATGTGCAAAACCCAACATTTTAAAAAACAAACTGTGTTTACAATTTGCATAATCAGAAAAGAGGAGGAGAAAATCAGTAATATGAAAAATATAATGAAAATCCATGGAAGAAATTAATGAAGGAATAAAACAATGAAAAAAATTTTTAAATGTAATAGCTATGTCCTAAATAAAATCTCTAGCTAAAACATAAAAGTAAGAAATGAAAATTAATATTAATAATAATAATAGCAATAAATATTATAGGAACTATAAAAGGTACCTGATAATAAATAACAGATGATAATAGCACAAATAATATTTTTAAACTTCATAATAAATATTAAATAGTTGATATTTAAAAATATGAATATTCAGAATTGACCTAGGAAGCTATAGAAAATATAAAGATGGTGTTACAGAAACAAATATTACTGAAAGTCAAAAATAATCTAGATAAGTGAGATGGTATGTACTTCATTTTCTTTGGAAATTTTTAATGTACAACTTAATGGGTTTTATTATGACATGGGGGTCATTATGGCATTTCCATGTATGCATTTCATTGTACATTGCTCACATAACTTCGCCCTTACCCGCTCCTGACCCTCTTCCCCTATCTCCACCTCCTCACCAATAGTCTCCTTTCTACTTGCATATCTTTTTGTGAGAATATTTATACCATGGACATAAACCCAAAAAGAGAAATACCATATGTTCTCATTCATACTTGGGAACTGAATCAAACTTAAAGGGAGGTATCTACTTCAAAATCATACAAGAAAGTCATTCTTTCTAAACCATTTCTACATGCAACACATTTCCAATAAAAATTTGGGTAGCTTTATAAGAAATTGATTATCCAATCCTAAAATTCATGTGGAAAATTTACCAAATGACAAAATATTGAGAAAACTAGTAATAGAGATTTATCTCATCATACTTCAAGACTTATTAAAAATCAAAAGAAAAAAATTTTGATGGTCCTGTTCAGTCTGTAGACACATGGACCACAATGAATTGAGAGAGGAGCCTAAGCACATACTAGAGTTTGGTTCATAGTAGAGATTATGGTAGTACAAAGAAAGAAGAAATGCCTAAATAATAGCACAAATATAATTATTTTTCCACATGAAAAGCAATGATTGTGTGTGTGTGTGTGTGTGTGTATGACTGAAAGCAAAAGAAAATCCCTTAGAACATAAAAATAACTTAAGAAAGCGAATCCCAAAACAACAAAAAATCCAGCATACAATTGGGCAAAGGAAATGAACACACAGTTCTCAAATGAAGACTTTTGTAGGTCTAAGAAACACAAGAAAAAATGCTCAATATCCCTATCCATTAGGGAAATGCAAATCAAAACAAGACTGAGATTTTATCTAATTCCAGTAAGAATGGCCAAGACCAACAAAACAAATAATAGCAAATGCTAGTAAAGATGCAGAGAAAAAAGAACTGTTCTAACTGCTGTTGGGACTATAAAACAGTTGAATCATTTTGGAAATCAATATGCAGATACTTCAGAAAACTAAGAATAGAACTGCCATGTGACCCACCTATACCACTCTTGAGAATATATCCAAAGGGAGACACGTCTTCATGCCACAGACAGTGTGAATCTCCAATTTATGCAGCATTCTTCACAATAGTAAGGATATGGAATCAACCAAGATGGCCATTAACAGAAGAATGGGTTTTAAAAAAACTGTGGTATATATACACAAGGAATATTATTCAGCAATAACAAAGAACAAAATACTGTCATTTGCAGCAAAATGGGTGGAACTGGAGAATATCATCTTAAGCAAGCAAACACTGGATCAAAAAGAGAAATACATATATTCTCATTCATATGTGGAAGCTGAATCTTACTTAAATGAAAAAACTATACATACATAGATATATAAAAGTGAACAATCACATTTAGCTAAGAAGGGAAGATATAAGGAGATTAGAAAGGAGAGAAAGGGACTAGTGGTGGGAAGCAAAGGTTGTAGAAGACAGGAAGGGGAAGGGAAACAGTGTAAAAGGATAAGCAGGAGAGGAAAATCTCAATGTAAATGATACAACTTTATGAATACAGGGGAAAAATAGGGGAATATAACCTATAATTGCATGTTTTACTACAAATTAATCAAAGGCTTCTATAACCTCTATAGGTTCATGAAAATGCAACCAAAAGTGATGTAATAGTTGCACAGTGGAAATAGCAAATGCCGTATTACTCTGTACCCCACCAACATTTATCAACAAAGGGGAAAAAAAGAAAAAAGACACTAAAAATCAACACTCTTAAATAGTATTAGCTGTATTAGCTGTATTAGCACTCAGAAATTCTATACAAGGTATTCTACAGCAAAATTAAATAACACCCTACTTGGGAAATTATAATAATAAATGTTTAGCTTTTAGATTGTATTAAGAACTCTAGAAAATCTACTTTCATGAAGAGCAAATAAATAGAAAAATAGGAAAAGTAAATGGATATTGCTCAAAAACTCAAGTTGAATATAAATAAGGAATAATGAAACATTGTATACCCTCACTAGTAATTGCAGTAATACTTATTTTAACAAGAGTGAGATATAGTTATCCACTCTCATTAAAAAAATTGTCAACACCAAACTATAATGAATTGTTGTTGCAAATTTATGTGTTCCTTGGAGAAAGATTTGGTATTACTCAGAGAAGTTGAAAACATACACACTCTATTGTATAACATTCCACTTCTAGGCAGGAAATCTTGAAAACATGTATACATGTTCACTTGCACAGGGAGACTTATTGTGGCATTACCATAAAATACTGAAAAATCAGAAGCAACCTATATCAACACAAAATGGAAATATATAAATTGGAGAAAGATACTTAAGGTTATCATAAGTATAAACAAAATTTAGTTACATTTTATTCATTTTTTAGAGTAAAACATAATCACATATTTTGTTTAAACTTCTTTGCAATCTGGAAATCTTATTAAGAAAACGTTTTGAGATATATAATGAATAAATCAACTAATTTTGTTGTTTTGACAGTGGAAAATCTTGCA